>JASANN010000206.1:0-44946 GCA_031762395.1 Calameuta pygmaea | reverse complement strand
CCCCCCCCCCCCCCCCCCCCCCGGGGCCTCTATGAGGGATCCAGGATCCAGATTTCTAACGATACACATGCGAATCGATGAGATAAAATAATTTTGCGTTATTCTGGAATTCGGCGTTTCCGTTTCTGAAGTGATTAGCTTTTTTTGTAACCTTGTTGGGTGGCATCCACTATCCCCTGATACGTTTGGTGCTATTTTTGCAAGAGGATTAGGCCTACGGTATGCAGAGTCGAGGTGAAGAGAACTTGTCGGCGGGATGAAACGGGATCACCCGCACGTGGGAAAGTGCGAGGTCCGACCGTGGGGGGTCCTGGTCCTGGTCTTCCTCTGCTCTCCACTCTCCTCGTCGCTCCTCTCCACTATTTCAACTGGTCTCCTCTCTCTCTCTCTCTTTGTTCTTCTCCAGGAGAGAAGAGAGCTGTCCCCGCAACGCGGAATCGTATTTCTTTGGGAAGAGACCCTGAGGTGAGCGTCTCCACGGGTACCTCCAGAGTTCCAATATAATAAGACTCTGTATAGTGGATACGAGTTTGAAGGAGAAATTTTCATCGTTTTAAATTTTCATTTTTTTTGTTCATATATGATACTACGTATCAGTGTCAAGGTCGTGTGTCATTGCCTTTTGGAAAATCTCTAGGAACTTTTAATGAATATTTTGACACTTGGATGAAGAAGGATCCTAGACCTCTCGTTGGCTACGGGACTATAAAGTTTTTCCTACGATATTCATTTTTCACGAGTTCCATCAGCCAAAGCTTCGTCCACAGTCTTGGTACCAACGTTCCTCAAAGCACTCAATTTTAGCCGCCCTCTATTAATGCGCGCATATTTGTATCCCGGCGTCTCCGATTACCGGGCTAGCAGGTCCTCCGACAACCAGGACCACCGGCGATACCGTAGAAGGATTGCTTTAATTTTTCCGACACCCACGTCAAATATATCACAGCCCGGGCGATAATATATTAGCAGATACCACCGAACTTACGCCCGCTCCCGGCCATGAGAACTTTGTCACCCGCGTTACCGTCCTAAGAAAACAAATTTCCAAACTGTAACCAAACACCGTCCCCGAGACCCTTTTCGATTACCATGGCATTTGGCGTCTCCAAGAGTTTTGCCACCTTACCCAATTTCCTCCTGTTTGCGTGTTTGCCTACTGTGTGTTCCGAAGAGACTCTACGAGGTCATTGACGAGTTGTCACTAATTGACACGGTGCCCAGTGTCGAGCTCCCATCACGTTTAGTTAACCCTGTGAAATCTTTATCTCACAGAAATACCAGGATACCATAGACTGGACTATAAGCCAGAGTGGAAGCTCCGAGATAGCGACTTCCGTTCATAATTCACTTTGAGGATTTTTCTTTGCCAAGTGGAAAGAAAAAAAAAAAGAAAAAAGAAAAAGAAGAGGATTCAGAAAATTTTGAAGAATGACGGGTAATAAAACTCTCGTAGTTTGCCAAAGAGAGACGATACTGACGCCATTGGCGAATGAGCTCGTGCACGCTGGAGGTCCTCAATGGAGATGCTGAGCACTCTCTCTCTCTCTCTCTCTCTCTCTCTCTCTCTCTCTCTCTCTCTCTCTCTCTCTCTCTCTCTCTCTCTCTCTCTCTTTTTCTTTCCTCAGAGTGGCCGGTTGCTCCATTCACAAAATACACCACAATACCCTTAACTAACAGATTTTGCCGCCCTGCGTGAATCGTTCTGGACTAGAGGAAAATCCTCGACGGGGTCTCTATAAAGGAGGAGGTCGCTCCCTCAGGATGGCGGAATGGCAGGAGGACAGGATAGTCAGGATACACCGAGTGTTCACGCGTGTGCGTAATACGTGCGTGGGGACCGACGCTTTTACATGGGCAAGCACGACAAGCTGGCGCCACTCACTAGGAACTTCTCGCCTCCTTTTCTAGGTAGTAGGGTCCTCCTTCTTCATCTTATTTGACAACCGACTACACCTATCTCTCTCTCTCTCTCTCTCTCTTTTTTCTTCCCTGAACCCTCCCTAGTGAGATCTGACAGAGCCGCGGCAGGATTCACTGGGTATCGGTCCAGGCACACCGACAATCCCTTCCAGATTTGGCAACATTCTTTCACACGCTAAATGCGCAACAATAGGCTTGTTTGGTCTATGATTTAGAGACCCTGCTCCAAGCTGAGGTCCACTCTTGCTATGGATGTGCCGCTGTCTCCTCTCCCTCCCTCCCACCTTCCTTCACCCTACTCACCCTTCACCCTTCCTAACCACCCTCTTCTATCATTTATCTTCGAACGCGAGATTCACAAAAACTTAAGCATTCCCTTTGTATATCGACTCTTTTACTTTTTCACTCTGATCCTCCTGTAGGTACACTCTAACCTCCTTATCCCAGGATCTGGTTACGAATCTTTCCCTGGGCGGTCTTGTCTCTGGGGTTCTATGCAATGGCTGCCAGGATACGTTTTCGTTTTTTTTTTCTCTTCACTTTCTAAAGGAATTCCTTTTTTCTAACTGTCTATAAGGACGATACTTGCGGTTTTTGATATCGATCTCGGTGGGTTACGCGTGTGTTGCGGAAAACCGTGAAATTACCGATTGACATCGTGACATTGGGGTAACACGCTAATTGCCAAGGTCCTGGCGATTCGCTACGGCTGTTACACTAATTAGAACGTGTCCCAGTCCGAAAGGACCTCCCAATGACTTGAAACAGGATGAGAGGACGACAGCCAGAGTTAAGCGAGCAAACAGTTTGGTGCCTCTGAAATGAGTGGCGTCACGCCCCGCCTTGCTGCTTTTTCACGCTTCTCAAAGTTCGCCGATCTGTCGGCATATAATCACCGGGCAAATCGTCATTTCATGGTGTAACAGTGGATGTGCAAACTCGACAGGAACAACCCTATTTGAAGAACCCGGTGACAGTGGTACCAATATTGAGTAATGCCTGTTGCATGGTAGAGGAAAAATACTGGGTCAAATATTGATCAATGAAAGGTAGATGTATAATCTGTGTAAACATTTTACGGAATTAAATAAATTTTTAATCACACTCATTCCCATTCTAGGGGCATAAAACTCGAAGGAGCAAAACAACAACAAGGTACAATGAGCTAAGTAATGACGATTGCGAAAAAAAAAAATCCCTATCCCGCAATGCACCGTGGACGCAGTGAAACGCGCAGATCCAGCTAGCAAGCAGATCGTATGCGTAGTCACGTCCGAGCCACATAGCAGCCTCGGAACCCCATACAACAACCCCATATAACACCCATGGAACCCCATACAACGTAGCAAACTCCAGGGCAATAACGTTTAAAGGAACTGCATCGCGAGAACGCGCGCCGGCTAATTGTATGCACGCCCTGGCACATTGTTCGGAAACTTAGTAAAAGGCATCCGAACGACCAGCCGCCATGAGAGTCTCATGGGTCCAGGTTGGTATGCCCAGGATGACGAGAGAGTCGCCGATAGGAAGTCGTATTTCACGCGTTCAAGGGGAACCCCCTCATTCTTGCTGTTCATAACATCAAGGTCCACTCACACGGCCAGGAAAATTTCTAGGAGGTCACCTGGAGCAGACTTCACGGTGTACTGGACATGGTCCGGTGGCTGGGATTCACTTGGAAGCTAATGTACCGGATGATTCCTGATTGGGATCGATATACGGGTCTACGAGGACCAGTCGGCCCAGAAGGAAGTGACGATATGGAATTCTGAAGGAAATTGCGAATCATTGGACAGTGTGCAGGAGGCTTAAGGGTACGCGGTGTCGAACCTTCTTCTTTCTCGCTGGTCCATGGAAGCGTAGAAAGAGAGAAGTCAGTTCATCAAAATCGCATCTGGCGAAGGAAGGAGGATTGTGGAGTGCATTGTTGACGATGTATTGTTGTCGACAGCTCAAAGTCAAGTGCCGCCTGGGTGCACGGCGCATGAGTCTGGGAGACTGGGAGAGAACGGTCCTCTCTTCGGAGTTTACGCATTCCCGAAGAAGAGGATCGGTAGATCACTCGAGTACACTTCCTGGGCCATTGTTATTTCGCCATTCATTCCTCGTGGAAAGTCCGCGCCGGTACCTACGTACACATACAGCGTATGTCTCTATGTAAGTCCCAGACCCCACACGGTGATCCCAAAGGAGGATTCGAAGTAGGCCCATTCCTTCGGGGGGCCTTGTATACCTGGGATAAGCGGCGTAAAACACGTAAAACCAAATAGCACACGAGGTCCTACCTCAGCAGCGGGTGAGCCCAGGGGGCACCCCAAAGGATCCTCTATGTCCTGCCGACCAGCTAATGATTCCTTGGCTCGAGTCCCAACTGATTCAGTCGGTACCAGTACGGATACTGGCTGTCTTATGCAGTAATGCCATTTTTTTTTCCTTTCAATTCCTCTGCCATTAAAACTGGCTTTCTTTATAGCAGAAGAAAGAATATTCGTTCCTTGAAATCACCAGAGGTCGCAGAATTATTCGGGACCTTCTTCCTGGAGAACGTGCTCCGAGCTGTGAAATCATTGGCGGCAAATATTTGGGCTATGAGTGGAGAACGTGTGTAGGGAGCTTAAACCCACGTTGGGCACGAGGCCCCTTAATGAAATTACAGGGAGGGCGCTGCCGCCCAATTAGCGTGAGAATGTCGACTGCTATAGGGTTGGATAGGAGCGCCGCCATGACCTACCTAAGTTTCTGGGCCTACCTGAGTAGCCGACACGGCTAGAGATTCGGCCATCGCGGCGGTCGTATCGGTCCCCAAGTTTTTGGGCCCCTCCACCCCTGTCTTCTCTCTCTTCTCTGTGTAGCTATTGAGTTGTTGGGCCCGCGGGGGACACATACCGAAACCTCGTGAAACACGATCAGACACGGATGCACACGGCCACGCAAACAAACAAAACTAATCTTTTGGGCCTTACTGCTGCCTCGGGAAGCCTCAAGTGGCCTCCACAATAATTTAAATCTCGATTTCATTCTTTCGGATGATCGTAAAACTTTCATTCTCGATCATCGTCCCGGTTACTTACGTATGACGTCATTCGAATCGTCATCACATTGTTTTACATACTCATAATTATCAGACTTAAGTTTTTCTTTTTATCGGCCGCTAAAGCACGACGAACACAGAGTGAAGAGATGACGATAACTTTGAACCTCGTCAAAAGTATCTGACCAAAATGCTCGAACGTTCCATGCATCACACCCGAAAATGTCACAATATCGCGGTTCTAATCTCGATCCCATTTAAACTTGAAAACTGGACAGATAGGTTGAGGTGGAACGTGAAGCTATGTCGTGTCGCGAGGACGTCCACTTTCCCACCCTTGGGAAACCGAGAATCCCGCCCTTGTGTACTAGTTCACACAAATATGTTTACCACGACAATGCCAACCCCCAGGCACCAGGGTCCCTCCTCCTCGCTGCCTTGAACGACCCTCCCGATTCTCCCTGGTCCCATTCCTCTAAAAGCGGGCACTTTGACCGAACGACCGTGCCTCCTATCTGATTCTCCAAAAATCGGTAAAATCATGATGTTGTCAGCCTCGAGTCGGCTACCCACAAAGCTTCAAGGTGGCCCACAGGACCCGGAGAGGGTGCAGTTAGCCGGTCGCTTCGGCGCCACGGGGGGGCTCCTAGAGCTAATATAGAAATCACCCTGGTGCTGATATTTCCCACTATTGGTGACGGAGTTCGCCACGCCAATGAGCTGGTTTGTCCTCGTAAATCCGTATCCAGCCTGAGTTATTCTTTAAGGGAGTGAACCTTTATGGATTTACCATTGACGTACATATTTGCATCAAAAGAAATGACAAGCTCAGGATCCTTAAAAAAAATGATCCTTCCCAAATTGAAGTGAGTTTCATGGCGAATCTTTTGGGATAAAAATACAAGTACCAACAGACACCCAAAATATTCCGTCGTCCTTTTCTCTATTAACGTGCCTAACATGTAATAGCAGTATTGCGAAAGAATGGTCAAATCTGTATCACGTATTTTCCATATGTCCACAAAACAATTGTCGTAGGGTCTCATTCGATTTAGTTTCGGAGGTTTAGACACAGTTGAGAACCGTGAAGAATTAAGGGCGTGAAGCTACGTGATTTGTAGCGGTAAGCAGGACTGGGAGGGTTGGATGGGCTGAAAGGGCAAACACACCACACATTGTGCCCCAGAGAGCGAGAGAGAGAGAGAGACAGAATCCCACACCCTGGGTATAACTTACACACATGTACAATGTTGTCAAACACTTGACGCTTCGAGTGGATACACGAGCTGCATTTGCGCGTCTCTCATAAGCACTACCAAGGTACTAGGGGTAATATTACGAAGGATGCTGGCGCCAGGGAAGCCATATTTCTTAAATCGATAGCCGTTCGATGATTGATCGTTTAAAGATCGAGTAAACTTATAAGGGGGGGGGGGGGGTTGGGGTGGGAATGATGTAGGTACCAGGTCATCACGAATTAGCCGGAATGAATAAAAATAAATCGTAAATGATAATAATAGAAAATAATTTAAATAATTTCATAATTATTATTATTCAAAATATCTTTCACTCTTATATACTATATATAATAGGCTATAGTTATTTATTTAACGTTACTCGAGACCAGCTTCCTACATGAGCTCGTTTACTTAAGTTCCCAACCGACGGGGAGGTCCTTTGGTGGATGACGCAGGGTTCACATGGGAAAACGAGTGGCTCCTGTCGAGTAGGATTTTGCGGGTCGTGATCTCGTTTAGATGAATGAGGGAATGGCACCCGCCTACGGCTACCAACCACTCTGTCCATTGAGGTCTCACGTAGTCCTGGTGCTGGGAAGGAGAGAGCAGCGAGAAGAAGGAATATGAAAGAGAAGTAGGAGAATGATAATAAGATGGGGAAGAAAGAAGAAGAAGAAGAAGAAGAAGAAGGTGACGGTGGAGAATGAAGAAGAGAGAAGAGCCGACCACGACGGTCTGGTTTTAGTCTGGGTCTGGGTTGTTTCTGGTGTCGCGTTACCCTCGAGTCCACAAAGGATCGCGCAGGATCCTTATCTCTGTATCGCCTAACTTGTTAACATACCTAACCTGCCTACGAACCCCAGAGGATTCACCGGCACCTTAAGACAACTCAATCTCCGGCACTCTTCTCTCTTTCTCTGCCATCGCCACCACCTTGGATTCTACTTTCTGCCTGATTCTCCCCACGACCTCATATCCACCTTCTTCATCCAGTGAGTTTTAGTGCTGCCGCGTTAAGATAACGGCCTTGTACGCATTTAGGCACGCATTCAGAGAATATCAAGGACCTGAGTATAGATCGACTATCTGCTAATGCACTGAGCGAAAAATCGAAGCGGCCAGCGTAGAGACATGAATATTTATTACGTTTCAAAAATTTTCAAATTTACGCGCCCTTTGAGCGTTAACTGTTACCATTGGCTGATCTCGGCTACAATCTGATTTATAGAGACCGTTTAATGGATCCACGTAGGGAAAAAGAAAAGATAGAAAAAATATATATTTTTTTTTTAATAAGAAATCATAAGGATAAGAAAAAATATTTATTTTGGTGCGAGTTGAGGAGAAAAAAAAACACTTTTTTTTAGCCAATTTCATGGAAATTTTTTGTGGAAAAATTATTTACCTCGTGCACCGTCGTTTTTGAAAGATACAAGTGATATAAATGTAGACTCGATAAAGAGACTAAAAGAAAATTGTGCTCGTTAAAAGACCTACGTCTTATCCTGCGTCTCGTGTAAGTCATCCTCGGTGTATGCTAATCTCAACGGCGGACAACTCGTCGTCGATAAATTTTCAAAAAATATGCCCCAATTACCGAAATGACTCATCAAGTAATTGCGCATAAAACAAAGCACCCCCTCTAAAAGATCTCAGCGGCGCGATAGTTCCCTTAAGCTTTACATTCGGGGCACACACGGAGCGCTCCGACACGCCGAATAACACACGCCCGGAGATAAGACATACTTTTTTCCCGAGCGGCTTGGAACGATCAAACGAATTTATAACTTGCCTTCTGGAATTTGGGCAAATGGTTAACCGCTGGTAGCACAATTTTTTTTATCTTTAAATTTACATTTTTCTACCTATTCTTTATACTGTCGGAATATCTGGATACCGGAAATATACGTTGCACATGTGTCTCTTTGATTCGAACTAATCCTGTTTCATTGATCGAATACTGTATAAAGACTGCTTTTGTTAATTATTTTTTTATACAATTAGGGATCATGGATTATTGTGTTTAACATGTTTAGATCATCAGATACTTGCTCCGTGAAGTAGAATTTAATATTGAAATGCCACCCATTGTATTTTCATTGTAATCCTCAGTGAGACGCAAGGGAACCGGATATACGAGAAGCAACAAGTGGTCGGTTGCCCCTGTATAATGGCAACCATGTTGGCAGGTATGGTAGAATGGTTATATGTATATAGGCGAAGGTTATTTCCTAACGAATAAAGCGTAATTATAGTAATTAACCAAATATCAGAGATACGCTTATTATTAAGATCAAATACAGTAGACATAAAGGATATTTAAAATTTTGCTAAAAATTAGAAAATTTATTAACGCAAAAAAATTTACGAAATACATTTACAATTATAAACAATTCTTTTACGGTGAAGAGTAGCAATGAAGATTTAAAAAAAAATTGGAAAAAAAAATTTCTCATACAAATTTCGAGGATCGGTAAAGTGTCACCCTTGTGAGAAACGAAGAAACTATCGAATGACGATCGACCGATAAACTAGATTTCTGTATAGAAAAATTTGACTGATTCATTAATAACGTAAAATCCCCAAGGCACAACATATAACTGTCATCATATTAAAAATAGAATTGTTCCAGAATCTCGTTTTTATATTCGTGTCAATCAACTTCCGCATAACGATCAAAAGCGCGTCAGTGAAAAAACATAATAAAACACAATTAGTATAGTCCGATATGCATATTTAGAATTAGGACATTAAAGATCCGCTTACAATCTTAAAGCAGACATATATATACATATATAGATATTTAACATTGTATAAAAGATTTGCACAGGGAGACACGACGGGTCGGTACATCACTGTGCAAGGGGTATAAATTAGATTCACGATAATATAATAAATTGCGTTGAATATATGTAAAATGTCTCGCAAGTCTGCCACAGCACAGTATTTTATTCGCTTTGCGGCAAAACACGTATAAGCTACAGGATATATCGCGAATACAGATGGGTAATAAACGATCAGCGGATAAACCAATCGGATGGTTAAAAATTTTCTAAAAAAAAAAAAAAAAAAACTACAAAGAAATCCGAGGACCCAGAATCCACCACTGCCTACAATGTATCAATTCATACTGGTAGCTGCTCGGAGTCAACCTTGAAAAGAATTGTCGTCAGAATAAATTCTACGGAATAGCGAGAAACCCTTGTAGTCTTCTCGTTACGATTTTTATAACCAGTCGGACACGTGGAGGAGTCGGGTGGTAGGGAAAGGGACGTAAGTGAGATGAAAAAAAAAAGAAAAACTCTTTTTTAATTCCATTTTATTACACCTTTACCCAGGCGTCGAGCTTTACTGTCATTTTGACAGCTGGACGTTATTTTTCGCCACTACCGTATCCACAGTATCCTCTTGGCGTTAATCAAGAGATTATCGATAGTCGCGTGTGACAGGTAGCTACTATCAAGAAACAGTTGATAATTCTGTCTGACCTGAGGATTAAAACTAGAGTGAATATTTAGTTGGATGAATTTTTAGAAAAGTGCACCGGCAGTATGCAAATACCGTGTGGGTTAACGAGTGTCGCGTTTAAGATGAGTTTTCGAGTTAATACGCAAAGTTAACTGATGGCTGTATAGTTACGCAAGCATAAAAACAAATAAAATTGACAAATCCCACGAGGTATGCACGGAAGATTAATGCACTCCTTGGATCTGCATAATTTACATGCAAATAGTAGGATTGAATGGTTACTCAAGAGGCGCGACGTGGTCAGCTTAGTAAATATATATGTATACATATATGGAGACACAGAGTCAAGTATGTTTATCGGGTTAAACGTTCCCGGGTGTAAATCGTCGATCACTCTAGATCCGAGACCCGTTGGGATCCACAGAGGAATCGACGAGCGAAGTATGAGGAAGGGATAAAAATATTTCCCACGATGTGGAAAAGCGTGGGTCGAGTTTGAATAATTGCCATTGTGAATTCGCGAAGTGAATACACGTTATTGGGTGCAAAATAATATTAATCTTTGTATTTTCTTTTTCAAGGGGTTACAAGACGATCCTCTGGTCTCGGCAGGAGTATATACCGAAATCCTCTGTTCCTACGTTCAGGGTCCCCGCGTTCCTATGTTCCCGTGTGGCCGATCCTGTCTCCCTAGCGCGATTTTACGGGCAATAAAAATATTAGTAGGTGATACCTACTCTCCTCTCAGTGGGCATTCTACTTGGGGATGGTCCTTTCTTGGCACTGTCGGGATCCTAAGGATTCTTCGACACGAAATGGACGCCGCTGTAGCCGAATGAATCTCTATATATACTATGCGAAGAGTATAATTCACTTTTTTATGATTTGTGGAACGTCCTAGGTCCTGGCGACGCGTTTTTTTCTTTATTTTTTTCCTGAAACGGGTAAACGATCTCTCGCACCTTCAATCCCGCCCGGGCGTGACAAAGAGTCTAAGATTTCATATTGGAATGCCGATCCACTCTTGTTTTCATCGATCCTGAAAGATCACCGACAGATAGCTAAGCTACCTACGTGTCGCTCATAGGATCAGGATCCGCGATCTCGTCGAGCGCGAAAATCAAAGGGAAACGTGGGTCTGCTTGTAATTATGAATGTTCCTTTGATTATAGGAGTCAGGATCAGTGAACGTGGACAGGTCGTAGGAGGGCACGAATTTAATTTGGGCCTCACGAACTTCAGCTAGACTGCCGCCCGGGGCCCAGTACGTGGGAACATGGCTGCTAGGATTGGTCCCCGCATGGGTGGCCGTCTGCACCACGTCTGTTGGTGTCCTTGGTCCTGGCCAAGATCACCAAGATCACCACAGCCTGTCTCTTGCGGTTGGTCCCTACCGCGTCTAGGATCCTTTAAGACCATCAGGATTGAACGTTCCTTGAACGTATCGGTATCATCGGCTGCCTCGATCCTTCTTGACTTTCCAATTAGCGACTCCCTTTTATCCTTTAATCCTTTAATCCTTAAGTGGATTCAGTCCTCGCTAAATGCTATACCTACGATAACCGCCACTTCGCATACCCCATGCGAATTCCTGATAAACCGCAAGCATAATGATCGAAAAATACGCTGTTGATCTATTACGAGAAAGAGATCGCTGCTCCAGCTAAACCTTGCAGGAAGACACGTATAAGTATCGTGCGCCACTGCGATATAAACGTAGGTGTCAAGAGTGCAGCAAATCCAAGAAGTGAGGAGTCCGTAAAGAGAGATCAGAAAGGAATCAGGCAGCCATTGAATCGTAGCCATCAGCTAAAACCAAATGCCAACGTACGGTCGTCCATTCACTGAGGTCCTACAATGCCCGTAATGCTAATCCACTTTCATAGCCCCATAGATAAGAGGCTGCCTTGAGGTAGCATCGAACAAAAAAAAAAAGGAATGACATACGTACATAAACGCGTAAGACCAAGGTACCAATCGTATCGGTTTGCAAAATTGGGTTTCGCCATTGCCGATTAACATGCCTCTCCCTTCCCCTTGCCCTTGGTCCCCTTTAAGCCCATCAGCAAAAAACAGGTTGCAGTCCAATAACTTGGCTCTCGTTTCATTTATTGTTGAGCAGCGCGTAGCTCATCTCGCTCACACGAAACAGCATCAGGCACCCACCAATGGACCATCCATCCAAGCAACAAGCCACGTTTCCACGTTAATGAGCAATCTCATTCCTGGAAAGTAACCTCGGGTAGGATTTACCATTCTGAAATTGGAGTTTGCAACTGGCCAGTCAAGGCGATACCATTTCGTATAATAATAAAGGAGCCAGAGATTCTCTTTGGGTTATCGTTTTACGGCGCGCATGCATGAAACGTATAGGGCGGACTCGTTATGTATGTACAACCCTGGCAGAGTGGCCTGCATTCCAGTGGGGGGCGCGGGAGGGGGGGTTTATTTGAATATCGGAGAGATCAGAAGAAGTGGTACCAACCCAGAGAACATGGATTTCCACGGAGAATCTTCGTAACGTGCATGGGGACCTGACTATTTCTTTGCCAACCTTTTGACCTCTTTTGTCTCATTCCGCGTCCGGCATAAAGATCCGTACCAAACACCGACCAGGAGATTACGTGGTATTAAGTATATTGACAGTTAACACATAGTCGGTACAAGCTCGAGTTTTGTCCACAGTAACGATAAACAGGATCATCGAGATACGATCTCTCGATCATCTCTCTCTGCGTCTATGTTACTTCGAATTAGCGCTGGCAAATAGATAAAACATCGGACCTGGACACTGGTACCGGAAGGCTGAAGTAGCAAGAGAAGCTCGTGTCTTCGAGTCCTGCTATCTCAGCTGCTATCTTCCTATTGGCGGGTATCGAGATGGGCGTGAAGTATGTGACAAGTTAATAACCTCCTACGGATCAGATAGAACATTTTTTATCGTTCGTACCTGATACCCTTTACCAGCCTTTACTACCGATCGTCCTCGGTACCACGAGCGAACTAGCCGGATAATCCGTGCTGCTACGTTTTACGAGTTTTCATCGATTTCAACGCGCTGTAAGAAAACTAACGTTATACAATTTCAATTGTACAGACTGTACGCAGAAGTACGTATCTTTCATTCCGCACAGTAATTTCGTGGCATTATCTTATTTACGGCATTAAATATTTCTATCCCGTTCGCGTTACAGTCGAACAAGAAATTTATCTGCAACTACCGTTATTCCCCCCCGCCATAATGAGGAAATTCGAAAGTTTCTGGAAACGAAAACGTGCCAGTTCCCTCCTGGCCACAGTCGAAGGATCTTTTCGATGGGTTTTGGTCCGTCGCAAAGGTAGCCAACTAATGACTCGTAAAGTCCGGTGCTCGCCGACGTCGAACAAAGAAGCCGAGAGCGATCGAAGAGACACGGGCAGCGGATAATTACAATCTGCGTGGACGAGGGGAGCCGCGGCCATGGACGGCGAAGTTCCTATGCCAGGAACGCGAAGCGTTGGTACATTGTCGGCGGGCGTCCTAAGATCTACCCGTGCCGGGTTTACGCGCTTTCCGGGAAGCGGAGCTCGTTTTTCTAGTCGTTCGCCTCGCGGCCGAGTGGCCGCGCACCTCATCACCTAATGACCGTTCGCAGTGACAAATAAACCCGGACAGCTAGTTCCAGATGTTCGTGTCGTTGTTTTGCTCGTTTAGATAATTGTGTATCGATAGAGAGAACTCGGCTTGTGCTGCTTCGGAGCGGCGACGCCGTGGATGCTGCTGATCCTGGTCTAACGCGGAGACCACCTACTGTACGTCCAGCACGTTCCGTATCTACTAGCTATGTACTATGTATGTATATGTATGCATGTGCGTGTCTGTCTATATACGTATACAGAAAGGGTATATCTACTTCAGTGCAAGATCTTCAGGTGGAATTTTACCCGAGCTACGAATCTTGCCAGTAAGTTATGTACCCTTGACTTTCTTTTTTTTTTTTTAATACGAGACTTGAGAAAATATAGGTGCGCAGAGGGGATGCCCAAGAATGGCTACCCACTGGCCAACCTCTTATATTGTCGGTAGAGACTGAAGATTCTAACCGGTGCATTTTGGAATAATTTTCGTCCCTCGATCTTTATGCAGATCGGTAGCAAACATCTAGTCGAACCGGCTGATTGGTATGCCTGACGCCCGACGCTTCTCATCATCCGAGATTTATCGTACGAAATTTGCTCTGCATTTTTATACTGATAATCGCACGAAAAAAATGTACGGATAGGGAGAGATTTGAGAATGACGGGATGAGTATAGTGCACTTGTGACATGGGGTGACGTCACTAAGTAAAAACACAGTGTGGGCAGAGGCAACGGGAACGCTTCGAAGATTCATAGGACTCTCGTCGAATTAATTAAAATCTTGATGATTTACATTTTTGATAATCTTAATTTGATCTACGATAAGGTTTGCCTTGGAACACTTTGCGTGGGGTTTTGGCGTAAATTGGAAAACATCCCTTGGAAATTGGATTTAAATAATTTTTTTTATTTTTCCCACCTTCGCTTCTCAGTGACTTTTTTCATGAACAATCCTAGTACCAACTTCACTTTTAATCCCGTCGAATAATTCTTGGCAACAGAACGCGATCCAAGTCTCACGGTGAGACGTACGAGAACCTGCGAGCGATATTAAGATGTTTTGAGAGTAAGCAGAGAGTGACACCAAGCACTGCTTGGTGAGCACAACGCGTCTGTCAGGCTGGTTCTGTCAGGTGGCTTTTCGTGAACTGCCCACGTGAGTGTGTGGCAGACATAACGTGTGGACGCGACATAAGTAAGTAAAAGATACAGTAAGACTGTAGCAAAAAGAAAAGGAAAATTTCAGTGAGATAAATAATAAGAGAGGAATCATTGTATCCATATGTATATAAAGTTTCTTGCTAGTAGTCACCAACCGGTACCAGCCAGACAGACGTACCTGACGAGTTCAACGGTTTGACCCCTTTGGGATATCCGCGAGAATCACACGAGACCAACGGATAGTTCTGCGAGTTTTATACGTGGCGTAAGTAGACCAGAATAAGGCTGAGTACACAATGAGCATGCGGTATACGTGAGACAAACAGAGACTGCTTATATACCTGGTGTGTATACCCACTAAGACCTGACGCAATGTTTGACTTCCGAGTGAACGTTTTAAAACCGATCCGCCATCTTGGACTATCTGTGACTTGGAAAATTTAAGGGATTTCCCTGGATCTCACTGGCAGGCTCATTAATTTAATGGCACCTATTGACAAGCTGGCTGCTCACCAGTTCATCGGGTGATTAGATTAGACCGTTAAGGTGGATCAGGACTGATAAGAATTTTTTTTGCAGATGCAGAGCTTCAGTTTGCACAGAATCCGATACGTAACCGAGATGTGGCAGTTCCCTTCAGAGAAAAGCGTTTTATCTACCTATGACATAATCGCTGTCGAAGAATCAGCAGCCTGCAGAATCGCAACCTTCGCAGCTGACTTCTCATTTCGTTGAGCTGTGACAAAAGCAAACTACTAGAAGTGTCCTCTTCGTGTATTGAAGTACGAATTAATTTATGCGTCAAGTGGCTTTATTATATTTTAAATATTTACACGATTCTTCAATTCAGACTTCCTCGTTCAAAATGATTCGTTGTTTCCCGCCAAGTTTCCCATGCACGGAGGTTCAAATAGCGGCACACTTTTTACATAAGACAGTCCTGTCTGTTCGATTCGATTAAATTACGAGATGTAGATCTCCTTGAGATTCGGACCCTGGACCGACATGGCCCAACGTAACTGTCCCGGGTCAAGTTCAGCCCAGGGTCTCCAAGCTACATAGTCCACCTGGTGCTATTTGATCGCGCGTTCGTATTGGTCAGAGTCGTTAAAAAAATCACCTAAGATGAACTCATAATCGAAATCGAAGAAAGCTTGAGGAACTGTGAAAGATAAAGAAGAAGGAAGCGTTCCGGTTGGTAGCGGGAGAGATGCTGGAGCCAAGATGAAACTTTGTGAGTCTGGGCGGTGGTCTGCGTCAGCCTGGTGAAAGCAATAAGCATGATTCTAAAATTAACCTGGGTAATTAATATTTTTGGAGCGTGGAAAGGAGGAATCATTAAGTCACCAGAAGGACCAGAAGCCACGGTGACGGGTTAGCATGTTGGTATCCATGCGCGTTCTGATCTATGAGTCAGACCAATATGAATGGTACTTCTTCCAAAGCCCCATGGACCTGAGCAAATCAATCTTACGTGAATCATCGGACAATGTTAGAGTCCGACTTGGCTGACTGGATACGTACAGTACCTACTTGAACGTCATGTGCTGTACCGACAGGGGATAATTAAATTAGGCGGGGGCCAAAGATTCTCGCGCATGCGCGTACGCGATTTCGTGGGGGGCTAGTTGTCGTACGTAGCTCGTTTCCCTCCATTCTGATCATGCTTAGATCAGTTCTAATTTTACGAGTGATCGAGTTAGTCCCCGAGGGCACTGATAGATCGTGTTACCGACAGTCAGTCCAACGAGTCTACCGGATACTCGGTATCACGAGAATCGGCCGATTTTACAACTACGTCTCAATTGACTGAAGTTGATCGCACTTCAGCCAATTAAATTAACATCGCGGTCAACTCGCGATCCAGTACCGTAATACAGTACCGATTTCCTAGAGAAGGTATTAAACTATGTATATACGTATATGCAGGCACATAATATACTACCGATCGGATTCGATCGACTTTCCATCCCGCAGTGACGTCCCCGCTGTTGCTCGGTGCGTGATGGAATTTTACATGAAACTAACCGAGGTACGATCAGTGGGATACAAAACGATCCTTTCCAATGATAAAAATAATTCATCTCCCGCACGATCACGAACGTGGTAAAGTTACGTAAAATTCCCACAGACGTTTCCATGGATGACTTTTTGCCATTCGTGTAGCAACGATAGACTCATTATCGGCTTATCGATCAGGTATACCAAGATCGGTTGGACGTGTCTCCAAGTCTAATTCACGGGATATCCTGTCCTGGGCAGGATCTTTAATGGGCCCGATATTCATTAATTAATTACACAACCTTCGAATATTAAACAAACTAATGGATTTGCAGTGTACGTCGGGCCAGTGAGAGATGTATTTGTCCCATGGATCGACAACCGTTGGAGGCCAGGATACAATGTGTGTAACGGTTGACGTCATTCGCCCAGGGCGACACGTGTTGCCAGCCAGTCTGGCTGGATCGGCCGATCGTACCAGCAGTGGTGATCCTTACAAAAATTGACAATAAGAAAAAAAAACAACTACCGATCTGGCGAAAGACAGTCAATTCAAACCCGCTGACTCAGAGTCTGTTCTACCTGTCAAATATCACATTTAGAAACTGGTATAACAATAAGTCAAATTTACACGATGCGAGAGGATGGATTTATCGGATCGTTCATTATCGTCATCCCATTAATCATTCACATATTTTTTTTTGTTTTACAACGAGTATATTTTTATCTGATTTTTTTTGCGCCCGTTAACGTAAAGTCGTTGGGATAATGATTTTTTCAAAAAAACACTGACGCTTATCATAAAATATTTTTAATATCTCAAAAGAGCACTGAGACGTATCCCATTGACAATTCAGCATCACTCACGTAGATAGATGAGATTGCACAATTCTTCTCGAGGTTGGCATAAGTCGTAAGTGTCTTTAATGTCTACCACGGCACGGATAGCGAGGGCGTGGTGGTCTCTCATTACATTAATGCTTCACTGATACCATAGACCGCATACATGTTACTTATTAGTTATTACACAGGTATGTGCCAATCGTGGAAACGGTTCTTGCCGGCGTACCTGCACGCTCCTCTTAAGATATATATTGAGTCTGCTGGTTAGGAGGACAAAAAAAATCACTAAGAAAGTAGTCGGACGTGAATGACACGTAAGGCGTCTCCTCGGCTATTTCAACGAATTTAATGAGTCTTCGTGACAATATTGTAAACGGATCTTTTTTTTCACTTCTTTTCTATTCTACCGGGATGAGTTCGGCTTATATGCATATATATACATACGGGTAAAAAGAGGCTGTGTAGAGTAAAGAGTGGAGCCGAGAACAAGGAGAACTCGTGCTTGCGACACGCGCAGACGCAGGTCCGCGTGCCGATTGATAAATTCGATCAATGATTCATAAGTAGAAAACGCGCTCCCATTCATTCGCTTGTTAGTCCGGAATGAACGGAGTTGCTGGACCCGAAGGATCGTAACGGTCCATGAGAGACGATTCGATGATCAGAGGCTCCAGATTGTCTCGTGATGCTGGTGGAATAAATTTTGTATTAAGTGATGATTCCATGTATGATTCATGGGCTTGAAATTTGTTTTTTTTTTTTAGTTTGGTACGAAAGTCGATTTGAATTTTGGCTGGATCAGCGATTTTAATAGTAAAATTGATTTGTACCGTTTAAAATTGAATTTTCGAATTGAATTTATTTTTATTCGCTGCCATAGGTGTATCGCGTGCATTCCGTACCATAAATCAGCGCATTGAGTCAGTCCAGATGTGGCCACATATGTCGCGTGATAAAAGCAGGAAGAGAAAGAGCTTTCATTTGTCGTGGAAGTGTTAATGGCGCGGCGTAAAAGTTCGCGACGACAATGCAACCGTAGCCACGTGTGGGCGCCGAAGATATGGGCCAGTTTGCATGTAAGACTTAAGCGCGCCGACGTTCTGCGATCATGTTCCCAGCGGGACGTGTGGTACCTGTGCTCGGAGAGGAAGAATTTCCAATTCCGTGGGTCCAGGTCTAAGGGAAATAAATATCGCGAAATCCAACGGCGAGAGGACGATTAATCTGCCAAAATTATTTCTATGTATATTTTTCGATTCTCTCTACGTAGAATTATACCACTAAAATGCGAATCAGAAAGACTTTCAAAAGTATGAAAATCTTTGGGTTAAATAAATTTTCGAAAATTCAATCTTTTTGAATCGCAAAAATTTTTTTTATTAATTTACAATTTACCGTATACACGTATACCAAACCCATGTGAAGGTATCTATATGAAATTTGCATTTTTTTTTTCGTATACCAAAAGACTACAGGCTTTATCTTCATTCGGATTGAATTCTTCAGTAGGTGGTTGCTCGCTTTCGCAATGGTCCATTATGCCTCTTTCACTCTTACTTTCTTCTCCCGAAGACACGAAGAGGACAGAAGGAGACGAGGAGACTTTAGCCGGAGCACAACACGCGATTCCCGAGGAGCGACAATAGATCTACGTCCGCCCTCAGTACAGCGGAGAGACGGTGTTACTTCTGTCAGTTGACAGCGGTCCGCCGGCCGGTTGACATTGATTTAAACCCCGACGTAACGACCGCAGCTCCGTGGGTGTAGACGCATCAACGATTGACATCTTCATGATAGTCCCAGATGTAGTCCAATTGGCTCAAGTGGACTCACCGATATAACTAACAAGACGGTATGGTACGACAAGACTTTTTCCGGCAGGGAGCACGTGGGCTAATAGGCCATGTGATTCACCGGGCGAGAGTGCATTCAGATGTATTCATATGTGGGGATATAAACACACGGGACGATCATAAAATTAGAGGCGTACTTGCTACTCACGTACTACGGGGTGTAAAGGATGTCCCTTGTACCCAAGTTCTGCTACTGTCTATCGAATTACCTTTAGTCCGTCCATAATGAATTTCAAGTAACGCCTCTCAGTGCTGAGTAAACAAGTTTGCCACTTGGCCACTTGGTCGATCTTTAACAGCATCCATTGGTACATGGGACGCATCCTCGTTCCAGTAGGAAACAGACGCTAAAGGGTCATAACCACTCGAGTCCGGTGTACCTACCAGGTAAACGAGCGTCCTGGTAATGATTGCTCCTCGTAGACCTCGTAATCCTTGAGTCCTCGAAGAGATCTCCTTCCATCGAGACGTAGTTTGAATTGCGAGAGGCGTACACGGAATCCGCACACGCACTTGCGTCCCGTGCGTGCGTGTAGGCGTGCGTCGGCTTCGGAACAGACTAAAGTCCGTATGATACGGAATAAGCTGTACACGCCAAGGTACCCACTAATTACACGGGTAATTTAGTTTTCAGCCAAGATCAAGAATCGAGCGTGCTACGGCCTCTGGGATAAATATATTGAGTTCCCTGTAGGAAATCAGGAAAAAATCAATAATCGATCTTACATAAGGAATTTGATATCGATTTCAATAAATATCAAGATAATCGATATGATCTTGATTAGATTTCATTGACAATTCGGTAGCTCTTAATGATGCCAAATAAATGATTGTTACAGATTTCAATCTCTTTATCTAATTCGTTCTGGCTTACACCTGGTGCCGTGTCACAGCGGCTTAAGCTTCTTCCTGGCGTAGGCGTGCAGACGGAGATGCACCAGAGGGGCGAATACGAGGATGGCTCGAGCCGCCGGTTCACCGACAACGGGTTCGCCAAACGTCGCGGATGAGTCCAGGACCGAGAAACAGAACACCTGAGCCTTCCTTCCACCTCCTGGACCCTTCTGCATCTTCTATGGACTCTCCTCTTCCTTTGCTCCCTTCTTACATGGCTCCGAGGAAGGATGGCTGTGCACTAACTCACCCACGTGGGAAGCGCATTTCCGAACTCTCTCGTCATCGACCCTTTTAGCTGTTAGCTCGACGCCGCCTCAGGACACTGCAAGCTCAGATGCACAAGCTCCACTTCTGTGCTGTGATAATTGTCTTTTGTCAAATGATTTAAGTCTTGGATAAAATTGAGGTTCAGTGGGGACAATAAATATACCGATCATTTTTTCTTTTTCAATTTATACTGAGAATCATTAGTCGTTGGGAAATTACAGTTTTGTAATTTAAAAAAAAATATGCTAATACGATGAGAAATGGCGAAAGGATTCATTAAGATATTATTGAGTGTTTAATAAGAAGGTGCCTTGGGTAAGAGTGTCTTTAGGATAATTACGAGAGAAAAAAAAACAATTAGTAATTCCATACACTCTACAGGTCATGAATTTTGTACAAGGTCTTGCATAGCTATACTTGAAAATCATCATGTAGTTTCAAAATCGTTCCTGTATATTATCCATGATAAACATTAATATTATCATTTACCTCTAATCGGGCCAAAAAGTCTGAATCCTCTCGTTGTAGTCTGATCGACTTCCGCTTCGCGAAAACAGGTGAAAAGACTGATAAGGTCGGACAGTAACCAGAGGCAAGTTTACTCATGTACCTAAGAAGTAGGAACTACCGATAAAAAAAAAAAATATATTATTTTCGAGCACCAACAAATTTCTGCAATTCACTTCCGGTACTTGATATCTCTCCGCTTCCTCTTTCTATGTCCGAAGTTTATTTTGCCTTTTCTCTAATTACAATGCAATTAATAATGCACAGTGGCTCGAGGATCTTATTTACTATTTATTGCCCTTATCTTATTAGCTTATGTCACAAGTGAAATTGAACACGATTCGTTTTCATTGTAACGACGTGATTTCCGTCGATAAGCCAAAGAATAAAAATGTCCAACCAGCGACAAAGAGTCACGTCCCGATTTTTTCATCATCAAAGCAAATAGTGAGTAGGCAGGTAAATACATACCTGACTGATAATCAAGATGGAATCGACTTATCGCTTTAACCTCACTAAGTTCGCAAATTATCGTCGTGTTTACGTTCGTGATATCGCGGCGGATCAATATGAATCAGCAAGTCTCGAGTGGCCTCACAATCAGGTACTCGTGGGTGGTAACGATTCAGTATCGGCTTGCCAGACGGGCGAAGCAATTGAAATAGGTAGTTCAGACGTCGACCTTAACTTGCTAATAAAACCAGTAATATAAAGAAGGACGCTCGATTAAAAGAATTCCGACATAACCTAACCTAACAATATCGTTTGAAATCCATATGAATGGAGCCATAAACTGCACGAGAAACGTAGTGCACAACGTAAAGGCGATGCACAATAATATTTAATAACGACAATAGAGAATCGATTCAATTTCAATCAAACAACAATAACCGGAGAAATATAGGCGATTAGTGTCAGATTTTCCCGGTAGAGGGTCGAGCCGCGGGGAATCCCATTTTCGGGCACGATGGCCGACAGTGTCTTTTGTTCGACTCACGAATTCGATAGCCTGTATATGCGTTATGGAAGTCGCAAACACGTTTATGTTTTACTGAGAAGTAACCGGATACTGAGATAAGATTTATAGAGCTTCTCCACTGTGCGAATTGAAGTTAACCGAGAAAACCATAAGGAACGACAAGAAGGCTGGAAGTGAAGCAGATCTAACTCCTCATAGCTGTGCGGCTCGATTCGGAAGGTGATACACTGTATATAAATATCTATAATACGGCTTAAAGCTATTAACGAATTATATATATTTTTTTTTCGTTCTACGCCACTGAACTCGGTAATAAGTAATAACGTTTCCTGAAGTATGCGCCAACGCAGCCCATTTCATATCGTACTTGATAGCTTACGCGTGCACCATAGGTACCCGTACTAAATACGTTTATAGAAATGACGGTGAGTTCTCGTTCGCACAGCTATCCGTATCAACTCCAAAGTAACTTTGTCATTCTTCTAACAATGCAAAAAGAATATAACTTATACAAAATATAACTTATTTATATTTTGTCAAAAAAAAATTTTTTTTCAATTCCTTCCCGAAGCAGATACAATGCTAAGTCTTGTGAGCCGATATACATAACCAAAGAGAAAAGCCCAGGGCGTTGGGCAGTTAAGCGTGCGCATACGTAGCACGCAAACGCACGTGTAACTCGCAGGTAACGCTTATTGGTTGCCAATCTCGTAGGTTTTTGCCCATAAGAGAAATTCACTTGGGCAGAGGTGTGGTACCAGTTTGTAAACTAGATTTACGTTGAGACCGCCTTGAAATTATTGTCACGCGTGCAGATCGGCCAGCGACGTATGATTAGCGTGATATTTTTTTTTTTTTTTCTTCATCCTCGCAGACAAGATGACAGGACAATCGAGTTGGATTTTTAATCGCCAAGATCAGGGATAGAAATTCTTAATGGATGTTTCGCACAACGAACTTGTATATGTACGCTTGTTTCTTCTACATGTCCAACGTACAAAAACTATAGTGATTTAGCTCGCTGGAGGATAGTCCAATAAATTAACCTATGCAAATTCAATATCGGAGTTTGAGATACCGTTGCAGCAGCCAGTGTCTGAAAAAATATCCTGAAACTCTCTAAATGAGGAATTGCTATGTGTATGAAAAAAAAATATTTTCCGCAATTCCACCTTTCGCAACGGCAGACATGCCTGCCTCTGCAAACGGGAACTCGGACGAGGATCACGTTCACGTGGACCGGCGGACGGGACTGTAGGAGATTTTTCTCGCGTTGTAGCGACTCGCGTTGATAGATATAATTATATCGTATCGACAGCAGGCGTGCCTGACCTGCGCAACGCGCTCACCGGCGCAACTCTGTGATTTACAGTTGCGCCGCTTGAATTAAATGCAATTAAGTCGCAGTAAATTACGCACGTCCCCGACGAAGACTGACGATAAATCAGGAGCGTGTTTGCCTTTGCCCGGTAATTGTAAAAATTCATACCCTCGCGGCTCACAGTGCCCACCGTTTATATTCCAGGGGTTACTTTAGCTTTTCTATATCTATATACTACTTGATATGGGGTTGTGCATTGCCATACTCCTCCCTCTCGATCAACAAGCACTGAACTACAAGTACATAAACTATACCTCTGTCTTAGCCTGAGGAACGTGTTTATTAATCCGTTCGATTGATATTACACATCAGAGTCAACGTTCTCATACGTTGATCCGCATACTATAGTCTGTATATATACAGGCTCATTCAGTATTAGCCTAATACCTCAAGGTGGTTCCTACAGTGGAAGTTAAATATCTGAATAACCCTGTATACATGTATACGCAGTGCTGATACAGTAAAGCAACGTATTTATACTGTACCTGTACAGGCAATCTATCTGGCTGTACAGTCCTTATGTAAAAGGTTCAACATTTCGTGTATACCTATATACATAGGATTGTACGAAAAGGTTGATCAGGATTACTCCGATAGGTAGCAATGTACAACACAGGCGCTCCTATATACAAGATCAATGATTGTCGCCGGTGCGTGTAAGATGTTAATGACGATGACGTCATGGTTAGCAGGTTAATGAGGTCGCGTGGGCGACTGTCGGCAGTTAGGAACGAGCTTATTCAGCTCGTCCTCCGGTATTGCTCTTTCTCTCTTATAGGATTCAACTAGTAGTTTCTTTACTCGTCTCTCTCTCTCTCTCTCCCTCTCTCTCTCTCCCCCCTCTCTCTCTCTCCCATATGGTTATATACTTGCCGGTCCTGGAGCATCATTTACATATCTCTGTATCAATGCTACCTTGCTTCACCCGCCACATATTTTCTCGTATGCACAGCGGTTCACATTTCGCGATTGGACCTCAGGACTTTGATATCGGAGCACATGTGCAATTTCAGGATGCATTGTTGACAAAAATTGTTTGCTGGATCGTTGGAAAAAATATAAATTATTTTTTGATATGGATATTCCCTTATCTGTAAATTCCTAAGGTACCATGGATAATCTGCGATTGTTAGATGTGCGCATTTTTTTTTGGCAAGGATCTAATTCATTTTTGACACGGGGATTGAGATCCTGTATAACCACCATAGAATCCCATCGACCTCGAGTGCTTCCCTTCATTAATTCCGAGATCCCCATCCATGGTGCACGCCCGGTAATAACCACAGGTATACCGTTGCCCTGCAGCCTGCATACCTTGAGCCCAAAGCGCATCCTGGCCAAGTGCTATTGAGCTGCAGGACTCTATCGAGACACAGCATCCCTGGACCATTACTTGGATCTCTTATTTCGCATCTTTGGTATCCTTAGGGATTCGTCGTGCTAGTATGTATTTTTGTACCGAGGTCATCTGGACGTGATATCCTAGTAGAATACTGAGGCTATTGATAAGAACCAAGGGAAATAGAAAGCTCGAGCTTGATATGAATAAATTGGAGATCAGCCTTAACGCGTGAAAATGTTTACGTACTCGGCTTTAGTGTTTATACGCATACTTGCTTTTCGCAGGCGGAGCAGCGTAGCCGAGCAGGTTTACAGCGCTGTGGATTAAGATAAATAAATTAATGCAAAACTAACGGATCTATCGTCTTGATATGTTTTATCAGTCGTGATTATATAATTATTTTGATTTTATTGATCGTCCAATATTTTCATATTTATTATATACTGATTTAATGTTGTTTTTAATTATTATACATCATGCAGGATTATTTATGCCACTAACGATTTTATCAACCAGTCATTATTATGTCACGATACTAATTACGTGACAAAGTCGACTTGATACACGATCGATTATCTGTCGTTTCAACCACGTATACGTTATAGCGCCTCGAGCAATTCGCTGCTCACGATTTTACTCTCGTTCTTCATGGAATTCGAGGAGTATAGAAAATCGGTATTGGGCTTATTCACATATGACGTAATAACGATATTGATCAATTTTTTTTTTTCATTTATTTTATCCGACAATGATTTCAAATGATTTTCCATTACAACTTTCTCCGATTATCCGGGAGTGCCGGTAGCTATCATTATATATAGGTATACCTTTACGCGTGTACCTTGTGAGTCGCAATCTGGTACTGCAACTGCAACTGCATCGCAGATACTGCACTGTTGACACGGAGAGAAATCGAGCATTGTATTAATTAATTAACGTTCGAAATTATCCATCCGATTGGCTGCGAAGCCAGCGATGACGTCATGTAAAATTTCACTCGATTACTATCTGAGAACTTTCCTTGGCAAAAACTGATGACACTGCAGGATGATCTCATAAATGAAATTTCAATGAACTACTGACACCGCGCGTAGCTCCTGCAGGAAATGAGATAAGGAATTTCACAAGATGATCGATAATTATCAATTCGAATTTACGATCGCAAGGTAAGAGGGAATTCACCCATTTTCAAATCATTAAAAAAAAATTAATGACTCTCGTGTAATTCCTGTTGTTCGATGCTGCTATTATTAGTCTGTAAGTGAAATCCTGGGCTTCCCTAATACGTCATTGGCCAATGATTCGCATGTCTGTTATCAGTAACGTGAATCACTCTCGCAGTATAACATGTACCAATATATATATATATACTTTCCCATGCGAATGACTTAAAAATAATTTGCTATACTTTTTTGATCACACTATATAACATCCTATTAATAAATGATTACATGCCGACATTCACCCCCATCCCCTTCGCAAATCACCCCGTAATTTCCCATCCTGACATTCTACCTCGTTAAGATCATTTATCCCGACATGATCGAGCAGCAGCCTGGATTGATGAAAAACTCAGGATCTCGCACGTGCTCAACACCGTAGGCGTTGAAGTTGTTCGAGATCATTTGTAACACTTTTGCGCTCGATCCTGCAGATTCACGTAATTTGTGACTTTTAAAGAAAATATATATACATATATATATGTGTATATGATATACGACATAATACGCGTACCTAGACGAGAGTTCTCAACTGGATAAAGATTCTATTACCGTAAGCCAATCGGTGTGCTTAAAAGAGGCGAGTATATGAGTACTGAAAAAAATATTACAAGCCCGAATTTCACGTGCAAATATAGGGAGAAAATTTGCGAACCCTCGTTAGCGGCTTCTCGTTCACGAAGGGATCGAGCGTCTTTGTTCTGTTGCCGGTTTATTTAAATACGCATTAATATTTAATACTCGAAGAGTGTTTAAGTGGGAGTTGCTCGCCAACCCGTGAGCCCTATGTAATTATACCGGCAGCCCACACTCGCAAAAGGCCCAGCGAAGCTTGGCACGAAATCGCAATGTCCTAAAAGTAAGAAGGCCGTATGAGAATCCAGTAAAAAGATAGAGCAAAGGAATAGGAGAAATATTATGGACAGGAGATGAACACAAATGTATAAATTTATCCTGTCGAAATATTCGACTGTCTATAAATAGATATATAAAATTTATTTATTTTCAAGGATATCTTTGTTGTTGTTTTTTTTCTTTACTTTTTCTATTACGTGAAACACGTCCGTATGATATTCCTCATTAGGAAGTCATGTTGTCATTGCATTAAACGAATCCTCGAAGCATGACAGTTTCGTTAATTACTACCGCGTTAATGAGCCGAGTAAATTGTCAGCGATTCCAGAGAGCCTGGAACGCGGAACAGGACCGAGGTACTAGGACGTTTTAAAAATGACTACGGTGAAGGGTGGAAAGCGAGGATAATTGTAATGAGTGAAGGGAGAAGTGTCCATTGTTTGTTCGGTGTGGAAGTCACAGTGAGAATTAGTAAGAGAAGTACATATAGTATATATGTATGTATAAGTAAAATGTCACGTGGATTTGAGGTGACTCTATTGCTGTATGACAGAGCAAAGTACGTCATAAATTGTCACAGTGTATACAGTCGCTTTCCCATTTACGCGAAAAGTATGTGGATTCTTTACGATTGGCACACCTTTCGAGAATTCGGGGAAAGGCGTAATCTGGATTAGTGAAGTTGTCTTAGGATTCATTGGTAATTATAAATAAATTGACTTTTGTTTATCAAGAGCGCCATTAATGTTTGCACTGATGCAGGGTGACTCAATGCAAGAACATAGGAATCCCCCATAAGAATGTACGTATTAAATCCCGATATTCGAATGTGCTAAGATAAACGTGTATCGTGCAAATACATATATATATATATGGTACTCGGTAGGAAGATTGGCAAATTTCTCACGAGTAATCATTATTTCGAAAATTAGCGAGAAAAGAGCATACGTGGAATTTCGCGACCGGGCGAAAGGAGCCTTAAGGGAAGATACAGGAAAGATCGGCAGAGCCGTATAATTTGTGAGGCTTCTCGAGCGATCATGTATCATTTACAGAAATTATAAATTCATTATTTAAAAATTATCATAATACATTTGCAAAAATGCCAATCCCATTACGAACTGCTACCTTTCAATTCGTTGCCGACATTCAGAATATTCCTATGGTCGACCGCTTTTACATTCGCGAATGCCTTGCTCGGTCTCATGCGTTTCCCTACGACTGGTTTTTTTTTTCCACGTTTTCTGCATCCGCGACGAAACGATCTTCCGTTTTGTCCGATCGAAGTTCTTCAGGTTTTACAGTCTCACGGATACGTTTCCTCGCGTTCTGCGTTCACGTTGCCAAATAGAATTAATTTGTTCCGCGCGCCGCGCAGCCTATTGGTTTATTAGACTCGTAAAGCTTTAACGTGCGTTTTATAGAGATTGAGATGGGATATACGCTATATAAAGTTTCATAGGTAGAACGGAACTTACAGTATATGCCAACCAGGTTTTACGATTCGGTCGCGAGAACTAAACGACCGTTAAAATTTCGATTGGAAACCACAAAGAGATCTTTTTCCAAGTAAAAGACAAGTTTTTCACCGCGGAATAGCTCCCAGTCTCCCTATCCCAAGTTCATTGACGCTCCCTACGTTTGTTTTTTTTTTTCCTAACGGTACAACATTGTAATTAAATTCTTTTGAATTCTTTAATAGTTACATAAATTTATATGCAGCGTCTATCGGTTTTGTGCTATAGACAAATTTGCATGCATTCATAAGCACCATTATGCGCTTTTATATGCACGTGTGCACTCTGGAATATATAAACAGAAAATAATTATTTCAGCATACATCACAAAGTTGTCATCTCGCATACGGAAATTAAAATGAAAATTAAAAGAAAGAAATTCTCATGAATTTCTCTACGATCCAAGGAATCTGATGTTAGATTCTAGCGAAAAAAAAAAAAAACGAAATTTTTCACGTACGAAATTGTTAGCCAATGGCTCATCCTGTTAGCAAGATCACAAGTGCCTAACGGATCGCGTAGATAATGTCAGCAGCGGTTGTGCTTTTTCCTTTTACGGTATTACAACCAATCCAACCAAGCATATTCTCGGAAGGTTCGTTTTATTTAAAACAAATATTTAGACTGTTGGCGAACGTGTCTCCCTACGTCATCGAATACGTTGTCGAGTTAGTGACGCAACGAAGCATCCGTCGTTAGACGAGCGAACGATTTGCAAAAAAAAAAAAATTGAAAATTACCAACAGATGTTTCCTCACTACTCCTAGAGCCAATAGACGTCGGACTCGGTTGGTATCAGTGCCCAAAGCCACTGTAAGTCACGTTGGTAACGTATACAGAAAAATGATTGGTACGCATAGAAGCAGAAGATCAGCGCCACAGACAATGTCAATGGGCAAGATGAGTCAAGGCTCGTGAGAGACTCCTGAGAGATGAAATGTTTAACCCCAGGTTAATGGCTCTGCTGTCTCATTATTAATTGCCGTGAGTGACCCAGTTTAGTCATGTAATTGGTCCATCGGTATTGGACCTAATTGTTGTGCCTTCCGATTAATACGAGCCATTAAACATCAACTATGGCCACGTCCGAATGACAGCTGATACCGGTGGCATCCATTGGTAGTCATCATACTTTTCATAGTTGCCAGATAACGTACGGAGACCGGTTTCACGCAGCGAGATTAGATAGTTCAAGCCTTTCGTTCGCATTCATCATAAACCTGGAACGTAAGTATAAATAGACACGATAATCACCTGGTCCCCTACTTGGTCCACAATGTAGTTCACTGTGGACATAGTCGCTCCAAGTTCATCATCCAAGTACATTTGTTCTTCACCAGACCTCGACCGACTGATATTGTTCTTGCGTTAAAAACACAGTCCACTGTACCTGCCATCGTGTCTAATTGCTAATTCACCTGTACAATAATGACCTGGGGAATTCCAAAATCCTGTTGCTGATGTAACCAGTCATGCCCAATCGTTGATCTGCTGGCTGCCAATCACGGAGCAACTAATCTAGACCAGCAACCTCAAAGCAGTCAGGATTTATAGTTTATACGTAACAGAGAAGGTACCTACGTCAGCGAACGTTTTCACGGCTGGGACTTAATTGTTCACACCTGGCCTATATTTTACGAGGTGTCAGAGTCTCGTTCAGGTTATTGGGACTGCAGTATGGTATAATTAAAATATCATTTTTACGGTGCCAAAATAAAATTTTCAAACCAGTCAGTACCACGTGTTTCTGATTTTGCTCATTTTGTGATTAGCAATAGTCTAGGGAGGAAATGGATGGGACCGTTTAAAAAATGGGCCCAGTCGTTACGCTATATAGTAATGCATGGAAATGGCGCTGACTCATCAAAGACAGCTATGCGTACTAGTTAGCATTTTGTGCTCGTACTATTTCATAGGACAGGTGTAACTCGCGTACCGATTGGCAATGCGATGACCAATATGTCAATAGATGGAATATTAAGCATGATTTATATAACAGATCTGCCTGTCAATCAGTAGATGTTTTATAAGTGAGAACTAAACGTATTAACTGAACGTGATCGTCAGGGTCGAGGTCGAAGGAGATACGTATGGTAGTTTTTACCGTAAGAGAAAACTCCTTTCTCTGTTATTTCATATACAGGGTGTCACACGTGAAATTGATAAGACCACGTCATTCATCGACTACAATGAATCTAACGACACTGTGTCACTGAAAGTCGATGATTGATTGATTAGCTCTGGGTTACGCAATGGGATCACACAGCATGTCAATATGGCAGTACGAATTAAATTTCTAAATATCGATGACGCCTGGTGATATCATAGTCATCTTTATCAATATTGGACGCTAGTTAAGCATCAAGCTGCATTCACAAGGCTCGAGCTGACGCGTGTACGTAGCTGTACGTAAGTACAGACTGAAACGTACGCGGAAGAGAAAGTGCGCAATCGCCATGATATCATCGATATCATGGTCATGGTCCCCATGGTGAGTAACTAGATCAGCCATCGACATTAAAAGTGGGTCGTGATTGAAATTAATTTTAGATAAATAAGGTATTAATGAAAAATTTCGTTAATTTATTCATTAGCAAATATTGTCACGGCATATAGTCAGTAAGCTTACATCCAATGACCCGGTACTGGCACTTACCCGATGACTATTAAAAGATCAATGATACATGGTCTAAAATTACGATCTGACTCTATCGATCTCTGCGGATCAATATTGTCACCTTGGAAATAGTGAAAAAAAAAATTCTGTCCAAAAAAAATTTTCATATCGTCCATTGCAACATAGACCCGGTATCATCATCGTCAATTACATTCCAAGTCCTTTCTAATCCTCTGACAGTGGTAAAAGCCGGCACTTTTTTTTTTCACCAACATATCCCACAACCATGGTAATTTGAAAATTTTTAATCCAAGCCCGTGTAATAAGGTAGGTACAAAATATAAAAATTACCGTCATACCTTAATCCATGAATATTTGAAATACTGAAGTTGCGCCTAGAAGATCGCGTGTGTGAACGCCGTCGAATGACCGTACTGTAGTTATACATATATAATACTGTATATTTTGTGTACGATGTACCGGCTGCTTAGATTACGATTTGAGGAAGCATAACGTAGAGTATCAACCAGTTGAGAAGACGGACGATCGTTGCTGAAATTAAGGGGCATTTTGGTGCATACAAATGGGACAGGCGAACGGTCTGCCGCCATCACGTAGAGCACGTAGGCCTACAGTATATATAAGTATAGTATAGTCGTTCTGGTCAGTAGAGACTCGGGACACGAGTCGAGGACGAACTCACCCGATTCTCCACGTGCTCGGAGCACGTCAATGACGTCACATGCTCGGGAGGCTCGACTAACTCGTGCCAAACGGGCCCCGAGGGGTCCCTCGTGCTTTGATCGATAGATACCAGAGTGATAACGAGATTGGAGCCTGGTAGAAAACTAGGAGCACGTCTTTCGATTACCTTGACGTTATTATATACAGACAGATATATATATATGAACTTGGCAAAGGGTAGTGACGAGGACGTGTGATACTCACAACAGCAAACCGATGTGTTTTAAAAAAAAAACTGAACCTTGAGACACGTGGCCTAGGCCACAACTTCAAGCCTGGAGTTCTGACCTAGTCCATCCTAACGAAATCATTTCTTAGCCGATGGCAACTCCGAATGTCACTGGATGGACCCATGTCAAAGGTCTCAATTTTTGTGTACCTGGCCCTTGTAACGTTATCACAGTTGTACAGGTACGGGTAGGGTGATACGAACAAAATCGTTAATCTTGAATGGATCATCAAAGAAAGATCCTGGTCCAGGTACCGGTACTCCTGGTTACCCAGTTACCTTCTATCCAACGCGACCCAATCCCAACCTACCCTACTCCTCCGCAAGAGCAACCAGTCATTCGAACTTCAATGACTCTCGCTCACCTCCCATCTGGCAACGAACAATGGGACACACTGTCAGTGACGTCACTAGATACGTCGAACCGTACCTTCTATGGGTCTGAGGTTGGGAGTTCACAGTATAGAGGCCTAACCTATAGTAACGTAATGGGTTACATGAAAAAAGTCACGAATCATTATCATTGGTACCAACTTAATGCTAATTATCATATTATACATGTATATGTATATATATACCTCGTCCATATTATTCCCCACTGGACAAATCCCAAGACTGGTCTACGAGTCGTGCTACACGTACAACACTGTATTTATCTGTAAACCAGTAATTGCGCAAACGTCTGTATTCGTGACACGTATCAGTTAAAATGCATTTTCGATCGAGTGCCGTCTTGATGAGATTAAAGTCAATAAATCCCGAAGGTCTCTCTTCTTGATTTATCCAAAGGTGGAGACTGCTATTCCATTGGTACCCATATGTACGCTGTATATTCAATTCCTGCTCGACAATTCCTCGAGAGCCGACTGAACTTGCGTACCTTAAAAACCGAACGGATCTCGCTCGGAGGCCACAGGAGTCTCGTAAGAGACTCTGTTACCCTCGTTAGGGAACTCGACGTGGAAAGGTAATTGATACTTTCATAACCTGGCAGCATTCCCACCTGCAAATAGTTGAGTTCTTTTTGCCACAGCCTCATTAGAGGTGACAATAAGTAGTTAGCCGTTTCCAGGTAGCTGCCGTGGAACGTCGGCGCTGAAGAACTTTGTACTGGAATTGCAAACTATCCCGATTCTTCCGATCTCCAGCTGTATACCTATATACGTATATATATATATATATGTATATATACAGGGTAAGGGAGAGTGACAGAGAGAATAAACGATTGGACAAACAGACAGAGACAGTGTATATATATACCTGATCAGTTCGCAGTCTTACCAACCCCTGTATCTTACATACTGAATAAATAGCCAAGAATCAGTTCATAAATCAGTAATGAAAACTTGACGTACGCTACGACTGACTTGTTTTACCCGATCGCAAAACGTCCATTGGGGAATTCTGAACTGAGATTCCTGAATGTCGATTCGAAATATTCCTACAAAGTATTCCCAGGAGATCGAATCTATTCGGTGGGATCCTGTTGCGGTTTTCCATTGTGTCTCAGGATCTGTCAGGATCTATATAGGGTGTATCCTAGTTTGAATTTCTCTGAAAGACATTCTCTCGTGCCGTTACACGTGTATCGAGTTCTTTATTATCGATCCATCGATTTTGATAATGCTCAACGGAAATGCCATAAGCATTTCGATCGAGTGACGTAACGTTTAAATTACCAAGTGGCCGTGTAAGATGAGTATTGTTTCTTGCGGTTTGATCGTTCTGGTGGCTCTTGAGATTTTGTCATACATTTGACTGTACGATGACGTAACGCGTTCCAGGAAAGGAACGATTATAAAATTCCTTACGTTGTTATCTGCCGATAAAGCATTTTTTTTTTTTTTTCTTTACTTCAATGTATTCGATTTTTGGGCAATTTTCAATATTCCTAGATACGTGTTAGTTTACAATCGATCATCTTTCTCGTTGTGATAAGAAGTGAATCGTTCGTAACTTTATTAATGTCACTTGCTCCAATGCCGTATTTTTTTCTGTACCTCTTATTCTGTACTTCCTTAAGGATTGAGCAATACCACGTAGGCATCCAAACGGTCTTGGGTTATGTAAGTCACGGATACGCGTAAGCGTTTACAAATTGGCGGAGGTGCGTGTATCGTGTGCCGCACTGGACTAATCATGGTAATTGCGGAGAGCAACTGTCGCACGGATATACTCGGATAGTATCTTCGTCATGGTTCAGCTCCTGTCAACCTGTCCGGCACGTTTACAACATCTTAACCCATTTAGAGTTCTCGCGATTGCTATGGCGTAGTATGTTAGCGTGTACATAAGTAGACTGGTGAGAAGTATGGGGCATTGTTGAAATTTTGAAAATTTTTATTTTTTATGAAAATACATTTTTTTTTGTTAACCCTACTGGACGATGATAAAATACTTTTTTGGGAAATGCGTATACCGTACGTATACAGTATAGCCATGTACCGTGTGTATGGAGGATAGTTGATTTAATCGAACGTTTTTTGGAAATTCTTTTTCTTCTGTTTTAGGTATTCGGTCGCACGAATTCCCACGGGCAGTGCGGAAATGAAGTCAGCGCGAAGATTCGCTTTGACTTTCATTGAAATATTAATAGACTGGTAGGGTGGCCGATAGTTTTCTGAGAAGAAAGTCACTTGGATACAATGGTCCACGCTGCGGGATGTCCAGACGTAGATTTTCTGGGAGAGAAGTTTAACAAGACGAAGGCAGCATCCAGAATTCGTGCTCCATCAGATAAGAAGATGCGTCTGTGAAAACCGACGGATTCCACTCGTTGGGTTCGCACGGTTTTCTTTTGGGTGTCGGCGGCTGATTTCGATGCTCTCGGTTTGAGGATGAGAGACGGGGAGAGAAAGAGAAAATGCAAAAAATAGCTATAGGTCTTTTCAAGAAATCAAGAAATAACGGAGTTTGCCTGTTCCTCGTTGTACATCAAGAAGGTGTTCGTAAAGCCACATTTTTTTTCTTCATACAATCGTACAGTGGTGGCTTGCTAAAAAAAATTCATGAAATTGACTTGACATAATTAATCTGTATTCCGACTGTACTCGTAGCCATGTGTTCGTGCAGTGAATTAATTAATTAACTTTCCAAATGGACACAGACAAGATTAACACCTCGAGATCAATTTACGCACGCCTTCGATCCGCGGGTCCTTGGCGCGTGTTACCAGAACCAGTTCCGTGACGAACGATCGGTTGGGATTTTATTTTTTCTTTACCGTCCAATTACGCAGCAGCACATGGCGAATTAATGTGTAAAATAATTCTGTTGATTAGAGCAAATTCGTTATTTATTATTTATTTATATAATTCATTGTGATTTTCTGCCGTCGAATCTGCTCGTTTCCTTACTGCGGCTGATCGGTAAGAAATCTTGTAGTTTGCGATTTCGAAGAGAAAATATTGAATACAGGACTTTCGTGAAATCCGCTTTTTATTACGTCAGCTTTGTGCGTACACGACCTTTTCCTTCATTCGGATACGGATCTGTCAACCTGACAATTTAAGCAGCTTTCGTTCCGTAACTATATAACGCATGATTCCGATCCATCTGCGTGATTATAATTTTTAGCAAATTTTTTTTTTTTTCGGAAACAGGACACACGACCAGAATTACACGTACGATTTTCTACGTGATTCGTCGCCAGCTAACCAGGCGATGAATCAGCCATGCATTTTTTTCCAAGGGGCCCTAGCGAATCCTGTGACGTAGCAAACATCCGTCCTACGTATCTCAACGAGCTCGTCTCTTGGATTTTCCCAAATTCTAAGGAATTTTTTTTACAGCGGCGCCAGACTTAAAACGACAGTCCCGTTGTGGATCGGATTTGTTTATCCAAGGGTTGGAAGGGGGAGGGGGGGGGGATGTCTATCTAAAAAGAACACGACACTCCATCATACATTGCTGCAAATTAATTTCAATGTTTACCATAGAAAGCGCACCCGATGTAAAACTAAACAATGTGTATGTAATGATGTAATTGATAAGGTGATATCAGAAAGGCAAGAGAGCAATGTCGATGCTGTGATTCATTCAAGATTAAGCATCGATCGTTTTACAATCACTAATGGACGATGTATATACATTTCAATAATAAAAAAAGTAAATACATACAAAAGTCCTTAAAAATCTTTAATTTACCTTTATGAGATTTTCGGAAAAAAAATGTATAAATAAAATTTCGAAAAATTCATAAAAAGTCATCTGTGGTCTATTCACGCTAGATTTGATTTTTAAATATATATATATATATTTTTTCGTCTCACTTTACACGCAAGGAAACTAATGTTGTGTTTACATGGACAAACGTCCGTATAACATGCGGTTACGTACGCGATATCAGAAACGTAACGCGTGGCGTCTTTCCGGGCGTTCCTCTTTCAGTCTCAGCGTAAGTGAAGTTCTGAGAAAAATTGTCTGCACGCATCATCGGTAAGCGCCGCAACTTCACAGTGTATAAGTCATGGCAAAGACATCATATGATTGGCTGAGAGGCCGCAGGACGCCCACAACGTGCACGGTTATATAGTACTCTTGTGCCATGCGGGGTTCATTCATAGTTCCACTCTAGTCTAGTCATTCATTAATCCGATACGGTGAGAGTGTCCTTATACTGGTCGGAGTGGAGTGTCTGACGGGAGACCCAATAACGTTCGATTGACCTGATTCGTGTGACGTGTCATTTATATATTGCAAGTTCATCAAGAAAGATCTTACAGCATCCAAATTGGATTATAATCAACGGAGAATGCGAATAGGTAAGAAAAGTGTTGAATTCGAAAAATTCGTGAGACCTTAAACAAAACAAAAACAAAAATTGAGCAATAATTTTTTTTTTTCTAAATTTTCAACGAATCCAAAAATTTGCTTCCTACGAAATTTCCTTCTCTTGAATTTAGCCAGGGGTAACACAGGGGTCAAAGGTCAATCACGATCATTGAACCTCGATCGTTATCAAATCCTCACACGTTGATCTATTTTGAAAGTGGCGACAGGAATATATTTTTTTGGATCTGTCACGAAAGTAAAGAATCTTGATGAGTCTGACTCTTTTTTTTTTTCCGTAATGGATATACCGACACAATATCATTTCCTCTGCAGCCATTGCACTCTTATCACCCAACGTGCCAGATAAATAGCTGCACTTGGACTCGATTGCAGAATCGTATAAGCTCGTGTACAGATAAATAAAATGGTTATCTACTTTTTCCAATTTTCTCTTACTAACGAAGAATCGTTATCGTTCAATGCTCGCCGGCCCTGACTTTATCCCGTCTGTATCGATTGTTACCAATAATCGATGTATCGCATTTATTCAAATTGATCTCAATTGTTATTGATTTTTTCGCCACTTTGTATATATCAAGTCAAAAATATTAATGCAGAAAAATTTTTATTTCTCATCCTCGTAACCCTTTCATCTCTGCCGATCGAGATCGGATTACACGCGCGACGGCTCACGATTCCGGATCAAACGATACACAATCTCAACACGCATGTAGGTAGGTGGCCAGACGGGAATGTGATTAAACAAAATTCATCGTCACTCATTGGTCGGCACTTGGCTATCAGGCATGAATCATTATGACGGCGCCTATGGGGTGCCAATACATACATATCAGACTACCGGTATCAATATTATCACGATATTGATTATAGCTGAAAGTGACACAATACCTAATGTTGTTCGTCATCATCAAACAAAGATCGGTTATGGAGGGTCCTCGCGGAGAATAACTTTGCTACCCGATAAGATTGAGATATATCGTGAGAATTATTGTTACGTCATATGCATCTATTTTGCGTTGTTAATTAACAAACAAAAGTGAATCGACTCTATACGTTAAATCTCATACAGACCAAGTACGTATATCGACCAGATTCTTTGAATTTTTTTGAACGTAAGGTTAGCCGAGCGTGACGGAAAAAATTATTCAGTTTCCCGAAGGAGATGAGTCGTTGGGAAAACTTCGTAATTGTTCTGTATAAAGTTATCCTATTGGTGCATACCTGACTGACGGAATGAATTAACGTTGCGTAACAAGGTCATTGAAAAAGGGGAATCCCCCGAGTGTATCTTTAGTCCCATTAAATTTTATCGACAATGCATATGACTATCTGGGCACACAACTCGTCATGGTTGTTCGTTGAAGATTTTGTGACGGTTCTTCAAATTAATCGAAGGTATCGATATATTGATAATCGTAAACTAGAAAATTGAACATGTGTTTAGGTATACGTAATACGTCACTAATAGCACAAATCCGCTGAATCGATTTTTACATGCCTTTTGGTTGTCTTTGGAAATCGGCGTTAATTAATCATGACGCTGGAATTATCAACTCTGAGTAAGCCACGTCTTCTTGTGACATCAACATTGCCGACAGATTATTGGCCTCCTATCGGACGTTTTATCAGAGGCTGTTATCAGTGACGTCGACGATATTAAAAAAAAAATTTCTCTCACTCCTACCTACGCCATTTTCTCTCTAGTCATCCATAAACTGTCCTCGTTTACTCAGATTGCGTAATTTCGCGTAACGCAGCACGACCAAACAACGGGTGCTCTTATCTCGCGATAAGACGATTTTTTATTTCGGTTACTGATCTAGGATGGATTTTCTTAGTTTGAAGGTTAAGATAGCGAATGACTATGTTGAAAGATAAAAAAAAAGCTAATGCACTCTGGATATTTAATTAAATTTGAGATTGACGTTCAGTGTTAATTAGTTCCAAATAATCCTAATTAGATCTACAGTCGATTATCCATACCGTGACTCCAGCACGTCACAATGACGAAAATTCGAATCTAATGTCGTCACGATAAAAATTCTATTCTGACGTCACAATCTACTTTCTACGTCAATATCAATTTTCACCGTATTTTTCACAATAGCCCTAATTTCCCCTAAACTGTTTCAAGAGAAAGTGCTTTCCCATCCACGACACTAGCTTAATAACAGTTAAATAAAAAGAAACTACAGAAGTAAAAGGCAAATGAAAAAAAAAAGTGAGTACTTCTAACGATACTCAAGGACCAGTCGCAATTAATAACCTAGCATATTTACACTAGCTGAACGAGGTTTATTTATCCCTAGCGGCTCCATATCCGTGAAAATAAATAAAGCTCCGGAGTCTTTTGCCGTCGAGCAATTTTCTTCGATTTTCCAAGCAAAGTGCGTGAAATGGCAGCGCCGCCATAAGGCATCGGAGCGTCGCGTATCCTTCGAATCATCGAATCCACAAGGCAGAGGTAAATAAGTACCCAGGCATAGTCATGCAACACAAGAGACGCGTCAGTTAATGATAGGTGTAATGAAATCGCGTGGCCCGGAGGGTCCAGTGTGTCTATGTACCCCCACCCGCCCCTCTATCTAAGATAGGGGGGTGTACGTCGAGTGGGGGGAGGGGCAGTGATTCCCGAGAGAAAGAGGTGGTATTCGAAGCGGCGAGTGAGCGACAGAGCGACTGAGCTAGTCGAGCGAACCAGCGAGTGAGTAGTGAGTCTACCAAGTGAGTAACTGGGAGTCGTGCGAGACCCTCTCAGTCACCACGAGATCGGCAAGCCGAATGGTCAACCGCGTTTGGTCGCGCTCAAAAGAACTCTTCCGCACTCGTACGTACGTGGCGTTTCGAATGTCACTGGGTAAACGGGGACACGACGACATATTTTCGATTGAAAATACGCCTTGTCGTTTGGTCGTCGGGAAGACTGACAGTGGGAAGTTTAACAGTACCGGCAGCAGGTATAAAGTCAGTAGATGCCCTCACGAGACGCGGAATAACATAGTATTGCTCGCGGTATGGATTCGATACCGGATACGATTCCGTTGTGCGGAAACTTTTAGAAGACGCGGAAAAATGTTCGAAACGTGACTGTTGCAAGGTGTCTTTATTCGGAGCACCTACACGTGATTGCGATATAACGGAGTGACGTTTTTCGGAGCTCTGAATTTTGTTCTTTTTTTTTTTCTTCTTCGTTTTTCTCATTAATTTTAATACAGTCGACCAAGACTTTTGTTTGGCAATAAATCCAAAAGTATACTGTGAGTTTAAAGGCATTGTGCCGAGAGTGGATGCGATTCCGTGAGGCATTGTTGTCGCTGGGAGAAGCCGAAGACTCTCCTACAGGAGGAAGAGGAAGAGATGATCTTCGAGCTGCTGGTGGCTGGAGCGTTCGCCCTCGCCACACTAAGGCGGTGTGTGTACATTGCTGAATTCTATTCTATATTATAATATAATATTTACTTATTTAATGACTTAACTAACAGCGGCTTATTTATATCGCGATCCTACGGCGGTTTTTCTATTGTTTTGTTTTATTGAGGAAATTCGAGGGATTTTCACAGCCGTATTTGTTCTACTAATGACGGAGATTTAATGGAGGATAAGTTAATTGTATTAACGGTGGGATATCGGACTGGCTTTAGCCTCGACACTGTTGTACCGATAGGAAGACGTATGCGTGACAGTTTCTTTATCGGTTCGGTCTCTGGTTTTATCTAATTTTCAAAAGTTGTTATTGCCGTGTAATTAAATCACTGGGACTCTACGTTTATTAGGGAAAACGATTTGTTGGCTTATCCGAATTTAGTACGCAGGTAATTCGGCTTTATGACGAATAGCGACGAACCGGATGACAGTTAAGCGTCTTCGCAATAAGATTCTCGAAGGGCGCGCGTCGGTGAGTTTCTTATCTTTTGATAAGGGAAGAGCACCTTGCCGACAATTGCTGCGGAACAATGCAAAACGTTTATCAAGCGGTTTGGAATCGCGATAAAGTCATCATACTCTAAAAATATACTACTCGAGCGAGGCTTGTCTTTCTTATCAGTGACCAATCGGAAGTGCGAATTAATATCCGAAGAGAATCAACAAATAAATTGACAGTCGTAAAGTTGTTTTGCAACGAGGAAAAACGAAGTAAATAAATAAAACGTAGTAAAGTATATCACGTGGACTATAGCACGAGGTAATTTGACGTATAAATATTGTATAGATTATTTTCAAAATTCGATATCTCTTATCAGCACCGTTCTTATGTTTATACCACGGTCAGTATTTACAATTACAATGACGAACAATGACAGTCTTTCACAAAAGTCTTAATGACTGGGAAATTGTTAGTGTTCGTTAATATCCCAGGTCCCATCAATCAGCGATCCCTTTTTTTTTTTTTTTTTTTGTAATATAGAAATCGGTAAACGAGTGACTAAGCGATAACTGAGTCAGTGCGCGGGCCTCTAGGTGCCCTGTGTGTTTATTTGGCTTCAGTCTCGGAACTGGCTGCTAAGTAGACAGCGCTTTGCTTACATCGTCGGAGACCGCGAGATCCTGATATATCACTTTTATTATAAATTCAGGATATTTTTCTTAAGCCATCATATCGGACACTGACAGGACTCGCAGGTCCTTCGAAAACCTCCAGCGAAAGGTGCATGGGTGTCCATAAGTAAAAAAAAAAAAAAAAAAAGAAAATTGACTACGGACGGTAATCGAGTCACGGACTCGCGAGTCATCCGACTCAGACTCTCTCATGACGCGAGGAACTCACGAGGCAAAATTTAGAATCGAATAATTACCTAAAACAACTGGAGAGCTTGAAGGGCCCGTAGGCACGGGATACTCTCGTAGGTATAGCTGACTCCGAGTTGTTGGTCCCAGGTACACAAGGTCTGTTTGCTTGGGGACCATCGGGGACCCTTTTTTTTCTTCCTTTTTTCTTCGTGGCGAGTCACAACACTAGTAAAGTTACAAAGCGAAGGCAAACAGATCCGGAGACGGGCTTTAACCAGTTTATCAAACAACCGTGCGAGCTGGAGGTGCCGCACGATGACTCCAGGAAGGTGGACAAGCCTGTCAGGAAAGGTGTACTACCTTAAGGTCCCACCTCCGTAATTCTCATAGAGGATTCGTTCGACGCTCTTTGAGAATGATCCTTTAGCCAATACACTTGGTACTACCTTATATTTCTTACCTTGATTTTTTTTTTCTTCTTTCTCCCTTACTCTTCCACGTATGCCTTTTCACTCGGCGCCGTGACAAAAGCTCCGAGAAATAAGTATTCTGCCTCGAGCTCCACAAGGGTGATGGCGGAAAGGTACCAGCGAGGGAGGAGTCAAACAGCTAAGGCAAACCTTCTCTTTGCTGTGGGTCCGACTTGCCGACAAGTCTCGCGGAACGAAGCTGCTGCCGCAAACCACTGTGCTGGAACGGGCGCTCCTTCGAAAGTCCAGCCTTTACAACTTTGTGCAGGACCAAGAGATATTTAGAGGGCTTGCATGATTTTAATAACGGGTGTTCGTTAGTTTCGTATAAGAAAGGCAAAAAAATTTTGAATTCATGAAAAATCATAAACTCGTGTCTAACGTGAGTTAGGCGTCGCGAGAATCCCGTGAGATCGACGTGCTTAGACTTTCACGAGAAAATGAAGCATGGGAAAATTCTTTATTGGAAGTTCCTCGGCCACGTAAACTACAATTTATTAGTGGATAGGCTATGGGCATTATCGTTGAAGCGTGTCAAAGGTTACGGCATCGTGATCACTTGAACCCGAGGAAGTCTCGAAGGTATCGTCTTACGGGTGACATTGGATGCCAAAGTTTGAATCTTCACTGGGAAGGTTTCTAGCCGTAAGGTCCGGGATGGTTGCACCATTATTTTTCGTTGCTTCCACACGAGCTGTGACAATGGTCTGCTGATGAAATAAAATTAACGAGAAATAAAGAAAAGCGGTCGAATAAATTGAGATAAATAAAGAAAAATGAAACGTTCGTAACGCCGCGATCGGGGGGCTGTGGTTTCGGGTTCAGCGGAGGTCACTCGGTCAATAGGATCTTACTACGTGTATCACTGCGTGTGTACCATGAAACGAAAATATTATCCTACCGCCCAGAAATGCATACGAGTGACAGATGACGCATCCAAACCATCCATTGCGACATTCTTCTATAAGACGTAGAAGGTAATACATCCAGTGTAATCCAGGGGCCCTACGAACCTACGGTCCCCATAAGCGTCTAGTTGTCGTCACGATCGTAAAGATTAAGCCCACGAGATCGTTAATTTAAGCCCGGTCCACTGTCGTTAAAAAAAAATGTAACGCTCATTGATACGGGTAATCGTAACGATGACACGCGAACGAGTAGCTTTTTTATTTTATTTTTCTATCTTTACTCGTACTTGCCAGAGCGGATTTCCGACTATTTGGACAATTTTTTTTTTATTAGAGATTTCACTTTTTTAATGTTTCTTTTTTTATTGATTTTCAAAGCAGTAGGCAATTTTGTATTAAAATCGCGTCACTGTGAATCAGGCATAACGTTCTTTCTATTCCCGGCGATGAAACTAAGGTGAACGTGCATTGACAAAGTTTGCTTGTACCCTCGCACAAGGTACACAAAGTACAGTCGACAAGGCACGAGACAGCATATAGGCGAGTACACATATATAGGATAGTAACCGAGCGAACGCCGAGGCCGCGGGTTACTTTTTGTGCCAATTTGTTAATCGTGCTTACTTACTTACTTACTTACTCCCTGAGCGAAGTCTCGGGCCTTCGAGCAAACCGGGCTGGAGATAAATTCAGTTTCATATATTCCTGTCTGGTTCTGACGGGTTCCACTGGCTACCGGCTGGCTGGCTGTTTGCCGATCTCAACTACTCGACGATACGACAGTTTGAGGATCGCCTTAACTCCTCGTTTCTTACGACTATATTCTCATAGAGAGACATGTCTTGGAGTAATTTTTCAAATTATTTATTTTTCATCCGTCGCTCGCCCGCTTTAATTCATCAGGACCTCAGCCGTCTCTGGCTTAGGCTGAATTCACACGGTGCCAACCTCCCTTCCTCGTCTGGGTTTGTCGCGAGGACTCCGAGGGTTCACCGCGCGAGGGGGTCCAAGTAGAAAGTGAGTTAATGTTTAAATTACACGGCCCGTAGTGACTTAAGCTTTACGAGTTCCTCAGTTCTCCATGCGTCGTTCCACCACCTACCAGTGCAATTATAGCGCCCGAGGTAAAGGCAGGTACCCATATTTCCACGTAGTACTTTTCGTCTGCCCACATACTACCACTACGGTATTGTGGTATCCACTGTGCATTCATTCCGCGTCGCGAAAAGATTATACTCCGGCTGTGGAACCACGTATCGTCGCAACTACGGATAGTAGAGCCCTTTGTCGTTCTCATTGAGCTGCAAAATTCGCAACGCGTCCGTGTACCATTTCGCACCGGTTTCACCAAGACAAATTTTATCCACGATCTTCCGCCACGAACCGACTACGTCATCCATCCTGGCCGTTGATTGCCGCTTTCTTACCGTGGGGCACGTGCACAATGAGCGATGCGTTCATTCATGGCGATATACGGTCGGGCCACGCGTGTACCTACGCTAATGTAAAACAACAATAGCACCTTTAGCGATGCATAGTCAAAGATGCAACGATGCATATAGGTATATACGCTAACTAATGATACTGACAATCGTAAACGGGTACCTGTTTACTTTCTATGAAAACCCACCCAGATGTTTCCCGCAAGCTCAGTCACGATCATTTTCACTCCGGATGTAAATCGATCTTTACTTGGGTCGGTTGGTTCTTTTTATTTTTATTCCTTCTTTTTTTTTCAATTGATTACATTTTTCTTTTAATATCACACGGTATACCACATCACACTTTCAAGGGTCTAGATCCACTCATGGGTGCGCCGACACGCCCATCGATTTGTCTATCCTCCTCCGCTATTGCAGATATAATTATTCCTCTTAGATATCATCGTGATGTATGCTCCTAGCCGCCACTTGTGGTACGGATGCTGTTGCAACGCTCGCTTTCGAGAAATACGTGGCTTTTGAAAAAAGACTTTCTTAGAGGCCGTGACGGTAGGCAGAAAGGGCGCTTGAAAAATCATCTACTGCCGCTGGTCTCTTTCACTAGTCGAGACTCATGGTAAACCTAGCATCTGAGTCATTGGTCGCAGTCGTGGAAACTGGGTTATGGACCAGGAGGATGACTAGAATCTTTGAAAAATGATTTTGAAAATTTTTTTTTCATCTCACAAATTCACCGAAATTGTTCGTATATGGAATATGAGGTGAAACGTCTTTTTTGGAATTTTTTTTATTTTTAATATACCTTGTCAGATTTATTAAAATCATTTGTAAGCTGTGCATATACGAAATTTCATTCAAAGACAGCTGTTGTGTATGACTCGAGTGTTTGAACTGGATAACCCTGTATGTATATAT
>JASANN010000205.1:749089-798006 GCA_031762395.1 Calameuta pygmaea | reverse complement strand
ATATTCTTTCATTTACTAACCTCAATTTTGTCGTTAATATTATTCTTTATTTCATTGGCCTCTTGGATAGATTTTAATGGTTGATATTGATTATAGGCTAATTAATTATTATAATCAAGAGAGGTTGGCTGTAAACAGTATATAACGAAGTATATATTTATACATGTATACATATGTACAGGATGAGTGGAAGTACGTGCCGTTTTTTTCGAATATTGTCATTGCATTTGAAACTAGATATGGTTATTCAGTACAAACGCACTACCTGAAGATGGTTTTACTATAGAAATTAAGCGGACAGGCCACTTCAGGTGGTACATTTCTCTTAAATAACCTTATATAAGCAAAATCTTTATTGTTTTGCCACATTCATTTTATTTATTTGTGAGAATCAGTAAAAATATTTTAGGTGCGACGATACGTAGAGGATACCGGTGTCAGTTGAAACACGGTATCGAATGAAATAAAACCGTTTAATCTACCATCTATTGGTAGTGAATCAATTATAATTGTCTGCTGAGCTGCAATTTGTTTAAAAAAAAAGTGAGCAAAATTTCACTTGAAAAATTCTGTGAGTTATCGGTAAAATTAATTGAGATATAAATAATTCATTTCTGTTTCAACTGACACCAGTCTCTCGTACTCCAACTCACCGTATCGTTATACATAAATACCAACAAACATTATCATACCTTAGATATCTTTTTGAATTAGTATATTTGATGTAATATAAACAGAAAGAAAGAGAGTAAGGCCTATGAAGCTGTGTTCTCGGGCAGCCAGTCTTTTTTCTTTCTTCTATTTTCCTGCCTCACTTTTTCGTTTTTCATACAAATTTGTGGCAAATAATGCTAGAGTATATATATATGTTGTTCATTTGCTTTTTTTGTCTTAGATTTTTTATCTCGATAATACAGACACGGTCCATATTTTCTATTGCCGAGTCACACGACTGATCTATACTAAGAACTTTTTTTTTAATCCGAAAATCTTTGAGCAACGAAAGGAGATTGTACGAAGATAAGTTAATTTAAAATTTAGTAAACAATGACAGTGTATGAGCTGACAATTAATGAAATGAGATGAGGATGGGATCAAGAAAAAAAATTATTTAACTCGTGATTAAAGAGGCCATTTGAATATTTTTATTTTTGCTTTTCCCGCTTCTTTCTTTCATTCGATAAAGATTCCAACCTTCTGTCATTATTTGCGAATTTTCGGATCGTATGCATAATAATTATAGTGTTTATGATAATAATAAAAATAATATTGAAAATAATGTCACAACATAAGAAAGTCATACAGGGTGTGCGCACGTGACTTCAAACAGATCTTCTGAGAATTATTTTCTAGCTAGACCTTAAAAATATGACTGCTAAAAAAAGTGGTAACAATTTAATAAATCATTGGCTTTGCGGAGGTAGAACGACCATATCAGGTCCTCAGGCGTAAAATACGGTATTAGTTAATATGATGTTCCAATCGTGTCTAAAAATGTTCTTTTTGTAGCTATTATAACAATTTCAGTTAAGTGACTCACCCTGTAAATTTCTCACCCAAAGAGAATCGCTAATATTTTAATAGCAAGATAATAAAAGAGGAAAAACGAAATCCAAAATGCACTATTAACTGGTTCATTTTTTGAATTGTACTCATGTTTGATTGTTAGCAATGATTTTGTGTGTGTGTGTGTGTGTGTGTGTGTGTATGTGTGTGTGTGTGTGCGCGCGCGTGCGTGCGTGCGTGCGTGTGTGTGCGCGCGTGCGTGCGTGCGTGCGTTCGTGCGTGCGTGCGTATTCTTCTATGCATATATGTAACAATAGTGTATGTACATTCTATAGTTACTCTCATAACTTTTCTATCATTTCCGGCTAAATCATTATTTATACCGTGACATCGCTTCGTATACGGTCGAATCTATTTAAAATTGTACGAACATAAATTGCAGCCTAAGTTTATAGCCATCCGGTATCATAGTGAATGAAAAGAAATGGCAAAACCTTGTTAAGAAGACACTCTTATTCTTTGTCATTTAGATTCGTATTCAATTTGCTGCATGTGATTTGTATATTATCATCGTAACGCTCATAATTTACTAATATTAATATCGTCATAATTTCGTATTTTTATTTAACTTATTCCTTAAATGATTTTTAAAGCGTTTCATCTTTAAGGATATTGGAATTTTGAGTGCATGCACGCTCAACATTTTTCACTGTATATACATGAACATTTGTATAAATTTGGTAGCATAAAGGTGAGTTCCACAAATTAATCTGGGGTCGTGCATATAATAGGAACTAACTTGTCGATAATTAATTGTTTGACGACTCGTCAATTCATATTTTTCTAATCGCATTCAAGAGATTGGTTTTTTTTTTAAAGACACGTGAAAATATTTTTGAATTAATTTACAAACATTATAGCGATTCCACAGTACCTATATATTTATACGTACAAATACACACAGCCACACTACAAACGTGATCACGCGGAAAAATGAATATATAGATAATGACATACTACAAGCTTGACAGAAATTGTTATTTAATCTGTTAGAAATAAAATGAATCTGATGAACGTTTCTCATGCGGCCACCTTGTTACTCTCTGTGATCCCTAAGGCATATTGTGATTATTTTCACTAAGTTTCGTCAACCTTTTTTCTAACAGTACTCTCAACAAATTTGTCTCTTTCCAAGACCTTTCACCTTAGTTATTTTCCTTTGTTGTCTTGTTCGGGTAACAATGGCGTTCTCTTTAGGTAGCAGAGAATATTTACCCAACAGAATGCAGCTACGCTAACGTATACTACACGTAATGCTGGTGGTATCAGGAGAAAATTTACAAACTGCAGCGGGATCCAATACATGCAGGAAGTCTGTGAACATTTTTTTTATATTCATTTATATTAGAATTTTAGTGGGAAAGGTCATCAAGTGAACGGTCGAGTACAACTTTATGGACATTGATTTTTTCTTGTTTTATATGATACTTACTTGAAATGTCTTGGCAAATTTGAATTTGCACTCATGCAGAATATCAGCTCTTCCTTCCATTAGACTCATGCCTAAAATAGAAGAGATTTATGAATTAGACATTTTGAAATAAATATACGGATTTGTGCAGAGTTTTTCAAAATTTTAAATAAATTTTTAATCAACTGCGAGAGAAAGTACTGTTGGAATACTGACTACAGAAAAATAATATGATCAGCGGTGGCGTTAGGATAAATTGATCTGCGAAAAGTTTCTTTAGGATGATCGTCTTTGTGATTCCTATATAATAAGAGTCCAGCCATTTGTACCTGTACGGGGAAAAAACAACTTAATTAATCGACTTATCTTAAGAGATAATTTTATTGGATTTTTTTATCTGCCAATCAAGATGAGAGAATTATTTCTTGTTGAATCCCATACCAAAATACTTATTTGTCAAGCTGATGAATGAGTTAGAAGATGTAGACAAATTGGTGTTAGCAATCCATAATTAGTGCCACAGTTAGTGTCAGCAGAAGCCTAGAAGGAAAGCTGGATAGGTTTTAATTGCAATATCAGGTAATACTGTACACTGTCAATTTGTAAGGAAAAAACCAAGCTCAAGGTTCACCAATCCAACGTGCTGATTAGGATTAACTTTCTATGTGGCTTATCCTCTTTTGGCAATGCTCATTTTTATTTTCAACGTAAGCTAAAATATAAACAACACCACGAAGGAGATAGTCACACTACTACATGTAAGGATTTAATATTTTTGGCAATGAACCTTTAATTCCTCATAAAATGAATAGCTAATTCAATTATTTTTTAAATGTAATTCTATTTACCATGAATCAATAAAAGTGTAATGGATAGATATTAAAAAGAATATATTAATTAAAGCATATTTGCATGCATTAAAATTACAAAGGAGAATCATAAACATGATACGTAATAGACAAGCATAGTGTTTAACTATAAATTTTATGAAAACATGATGTCAAATCAAGTGAATTTCAAAAAGCAAAAGAACTTACCATCCATGAAGAATCGGACCAGCTAACAGACATCCATAAATGCCATATCTCTGTAATTGAATCCAATCGTACTCTACAATTTTATTAGGATCCTGAACGAATCCAAAAGACTCATTAAGTTTGTATATCCAATTCGGAGGACAGTCTGTGTTTGTAATACTAGATACAGATAGTGAAGGTTTGACGTTGTCTACCTATGTATAAAAAGAGACGAATGATTTAAAAACTTCAATTTCTTTCTTTAACAATATTTTAAAACTCACTTGAAATTTCTTATTGTAACTTTGCTGTACGAATTCTGCACCAGTGTAAAACATTCCATAAATAACAGAATTAAATAAGAGCGGTCTTTTGCTAATAAGATTGCTCAGACTTCTCATCATCTTCCTAGATATCGGTATCTCGAATTCCACCCGATAATCTGCAAGTAAATATTAGTACTCCGCGTCAAAATATACACCATGTAAATATCAGAATCTATATGCATTTTCGTACCAATGCACTTACAACGATGTAAAGCAACGATCGATGTAACAGGTGTGTCTTGCCGCAATGCGTCACAATAATATCAAAACACTGTAATATTTATACTGTTTGTTAGTTAAATTGTTTTGAAAAGTATGTCAAATGCATCAATAATGAATATGCTATAGTATCTTTATATTCACCAAAACGAATTTATAATTGTTTTAATTTTACTACAGATAGCTCCAAAAGCTGGATTTTCAAACTTTCCAAAATATATCCTTCAGCAATCTAAACAGATAACGATCTTGAGCCATACTGGCAAATATTGCATAGTGTCTTGTGAAATAAAACCACTCAAGCTCAATCAGTTTCAATCAGCAGTTGATTATCTGCGTGAGGATAGAGGGAGACTTTTAGTGATCTGAATTCTAAATAGAAAGATTATGTAGCTCATATTACTTCAAGGACTGAGACCTAATATTTTTTTATTTTCGGGAACGTTAACGTTTTAATACACACTTAGAATTCTCTCATCAAGGCTGTAATCACACTAGTTATCAGATAAGAAGTGACACTTTACTCACATTTAATTTTATTATCTTTCTTACCTTTAATTTTATTAACGATGAATTCTCTGAATGGTCTTCATTGGATAACATGATACTCTTATCCTCTACAAAATGTATGATGATTAAAAACTGAAACTGATTAATACCTGAATTACGTAGTGCTTGAAAAAGTGTGAATTTTTATTAAGATAAAAACATAAATGTCTTGTCGATATATTGTTTTTAATTTAGTGAGGCTTATCAGATTTTTTCTTAATGAAAAAATGGGTATCAATCTAAACAATTAGGAAGTTATAATTTGAAACAATTCAAATGTGTAAGTCACTTTGGCTGTAACTTTTATTCATTATTAGATTTCTAAATTTTTACAAAGGTTTTAAAAGGTTTTATGTGTAAAATAGACAAGCTAATATTAGAGATGTATAAAATGTTACAATACCAAAGATATACAATAGAAACCTGTATATTCATTAATTATACTCCTGGTCTCTAAAAGAGTCATGTGTTTCACCAATAAGCCATTTTAACCAGTCATCTTGAACTTCTTTCTCCATGGTGATCTCCTTGAAAACATCACACCTTCCTACCTGGAATTTAATACTTGAAGAACTCATTATAATTAACTATAAATATCTGCAAATTACCTCAATAAATCCTAACTTCTTGAACATTTTAATACTCCTTTCATTATCCATAGTAATTTTTACGCAAAACTGTTTAACTTTGAGTTCTTCAATTCCTAAACATATTGTTTCATATTATTATGGGTAATTAACACTAAATATATATTCACAATTTTAATTGTACCATAACGCAGCATTAGTATCACAGCCTCCCACCCCATTCTTCTGCCTCTAGCTATAGGTTCTGCTATCATAATTTCAGCTTCTGCAGTGTGAGGGTGTTCGACATCATTGAAAAAAAGATTTGTATCTCCAATCATAGATCCTAGAGGTACATAAATTAAAACTATTTGCTTATGGAAAGATCTAATCATTATCAAATTAAGTAATTAAAATTAATTTCTTGCAGGTACCTATCTCATTCCTATCTTTCTCAAAAGCTGCTTTATCCAGAATAATGAAAGTACATTCTAAAAAGAACAAATGAGAAATTATGCTCTTTCATTTTAACAATACATTTACATGAAAAACTTACTATCCTCAGCATCATGCCAGCTACTCTGCATCGCATATTCTTCTTCTAATGTTAATGGCTCAGAACCTGTTAAGTATTGCAATTCCTTTGACTTCATCCATTCGTGGTACCTAAAAGAGTACAGTTAATCAGTATTTTATAATTGGAAATCTAAAATGGATATCTACAATAGGAATAAGTAAACCGTACTTAGAAACATGATGCTTTTTATAGGGCACCAAAATTATATTGTTCCCCAGGATACGAGTCGTGGCGTTGATCTTCATTACTTATAAAGTGAAAACTTCGCCAGACAGCAAAAAGCCAATCGTCCTTTTCAACTATTGAAAGGAGTAAGTATTGACGATTGTTTGCAATGGAATAAAATATACCCTCGTTAATTAGTGTTCCGTCACTGTTTTTTTTAATAATGCAGTGCGATCTATTGAGAGTACGTCTAACTATTTCAAATTCGATCAGTACCATCTGTTGGGTCTAGAAGAGAATGCAGTTTTGCAATGCTAAGGTTTTGGCACATCTCCTCATTTTGGAGGAGGCAGCCATAAGAAAAGGAAGGAATGCTAAGGTTTGCTAAAGTTGATGTATTTCCTGGACACCTCAGATACTTCTTAATATCCTCATAAACTGGTAATTACTTCTTAAGGAGATAAAATCGAGTACCAATAATTTGATATCTCAAACGCTTCTGCTTGTATCTGATATAACCGTATAACCCTATAAAGGGAAGGAAGGAACTTGCATCTGCTATCGAGGATAATATTAGTAAAGAGGGTCAGCCCCCATGTATTTTGTAGCGGATAAGAAATGTATGGCATTTGAACCCCCTCCAGAACTCCTATACTGGTCTAATATATCCCCTGGGCGCAGTGTGACTATTATAGACTGCTAGCCATCAGACACAAAGTCTCATAAGGCTTGGCCCTCTCTACTAAATCTTGGCGTATTTCCTTGCTTTGAAACCCAATGCTAATTTATTTGTGTTAGTGATTGTTGGTGCAAGAGTTAGATGCAATACTACATGTGCGTTAAATTTGAGGTTGTTGATAGTGTGTATTATGCTAATGATATTTAGTGGAGTTTGTAAACTAACATTCTTCAAGTGTAGTTCAACATTCCCAGGCCAGGGTGAATTCTGTTTATAAGAAAAAAGGGAACACCCTGGACCTTGGATTGCGTGGACTTTACACTAATTCCTAAATCTTCTAGGAATAAAATGGCTTACAATTTTGCTGGAATGCCCACAGCTCCTATTCCACCTATAGGTGAATATCATTGATTCTAACCCCATTTGTCTAGCAACTAAGTATCTTATCATTAACATTTATTATAATAGGAATGGGTCCCATGGGTCCATTAGGTCCTATTGCTGGAGCACAAGGTTTTATGGAATTAGCTAGTCAAGGCTTTCCACCATTACCACCATCAATACCTCTCCCTGGTATGAATGATTCTCCACTGGAGTTCAGTACAAATAAGAATCAACCACCATTGGTTCGTGAGAGTTCAGATGATAATACTGATCGTAGAAGTGAGAAAAGTGATGGCAGGAGAGACCGGGAAAATAGGGAGGCCAGAGATACTTGCAGAGATGGAGGCAGAAGGTAGTAACTATTATTTGTTAGAGTGTTTGGCTTTTCACATAATTTGTTTTCCATATAAGTTACTCACTAGAACTCTTGACTATATTTTACATTCTTTATTATAAGATCAAGAGGAGATCGTAACGACAGAAGAGAAAGAGATCGAGAGAGGCGCGAGGAGCGTGGAGAGAGATGCGAGAGGCGTGATGATCGCAGACCTGAAGATAGAAGTAATGCTAATTCTACTTCAAGTAGCACCACCAATACTCATGTTAATAGTAATAGCAATGAAATGTCTTCGACACCAAACACCACTACGAATGGTACTCCAGGAATAGGAGGAGGACCTCAGATGGAACCTGCCACAGGTGTATGGGGTATGGGTGTTAGTTATCCTATGATGGGAATGGGTCCAATGGGTCCCTTGGGACCCATGATGAGTGATATGACCTTGGGCCCACATATGGGGCATGCGCATGGATATGGACACATGGGGATGGGCATGATGCCTCATGATGGTGCTATGCTAGGGGCTCAGATGTTGGGACCTGAACAAATGATGAGTGATGCTACAGCACAGATTATGAGTGGTGGTCTTCCACCACCACCTTCTGCACCTCAGGGTGCCAAGGAGATTATTCACTGCAAAAGCTGTACTCTATTTCCTCCTAACCCTAATGCACCGCCACCTACTACCCGGGAAAGGCCACCAGGATGTAGAACCATATTCGTAGGAGGTATGAGTTTTTTCTGTTATTCCAAAGAATATATAACATTCTATTCAATTATACTATACCAGGTTTACCCGAAAACATCACTGAAACCATAATCCAGGAGATATTCGAACGCTGTGGAGAAATTACCACGTTAAGATTATCTAAGAAGAACTTCTGCCATATACGCTTTGTACTTGAAGGAAGTGTGGATGCTGCTATTTATCTGTCAGGTTACAGAGTACGAATAGGTTCTAGTGGGGATGCTGCAAATACTGGTAGACTTCATGTTGACTTCGCTCAGGTATTTTTAAGTTACTTTAATTCATATTCATCTATAATCTAATTTGTGTAATTACCAATGAAATACATTATAAGGCTAGGGATGATCAGTATGAGTGGGAGTGTAGACAGCGACAGTTACAACGAGAGCAGAGACATCGAGAAAGGGTTGAAAAAGAAAGACAAAGACCTCCGTCGAGTCCTCCACCAGTGGTGCACTACACAGACCACGAAGCATCCAACATCTGTGAGAAGATCAAACAAGATGACACGTTCATGAAGGCTGTCCAGGTTAGTAAAGTTTCTTCAGCATTTGTATATTTTAACACTTTCTTCAGTTAAACTTTTTAATATAAATGTTTTACATTTGACTAGGTTGTAGTAACTTGGCTGGAACGCGGGGACTGTACGAAACGCAATGCGAATACCTTCTACTCTATGATCCAGTCTACAAACAGTCACGTGCGCAGATTACTCACAGAGAAGGCATCGTACGAGGAGGAACTTCAAAAGGCCAAGGAACTTATGAAGGGTAGAATGCAGGGTCTTCTCATCCAATGTACGTAAATATCTCACCAGACCATCTTTAGATATAATTTTAGCTTTGGAAGGTTAGACAGAACCGTACCCTATCGTGCGATCAAATAGGACGTTGGTACGGTTTTGTACGGGATCATAAATAGTACTGAGAACAGAACCATACACATACATACGTAAACGTAACGCGTAAAGTATATCTGCATACCATTCGCTATTTTTCTCCGGTAAGTGATCTAGAGCCTAAACAAAAGAGAAATCTGTCCAGACGTGTCCAGAATGGCGGAAAGTTCCTGAAGAGACTCACAGACAGAAGCTCACGTGGAGCATGATTAATCATAATCGGCTTGTCTTCGTTCAGATCGGATTGGATCTGGAGGTGTCGAGAATTGAGGCACCATTTTTCAGAATAAGGTTATGAGGTTTTATTTGGTAAAATGTAATGAACCCACTCTGATACGGTCCAAGCCAGGTACAGATACTGATCCGGTTATGCAATAACCTATATACAATACTACCGCGACTATACTATAGAATGCATACCTGATAGTGAGTTCTTACTGCCCGAAGATCTTGGACCTTCTCGAAATAGAAGTTGGCTGTGAATGACAGTCTAGCGTATCTCCAAGGTGGGTTAAGAATGCTGACTTTCGATTTTAGGCTTCGACGTCCGCCATCGAATGGAAATGCGGTTTACGATAAGAGATAATTGAACTCCTAGTGTTATAGTTTATGTGACCAGCTTGCATGCTTGCTGATGCTGATGAGATGGTATAAGGTGTTGGGCATATTATTGACCTTGAGGTCGAGGTCTTAGAACAATACGAAGAAACGTTCTGTCATGGGACCAGGCTACCTGTAGATATTACTATACCAGGAAGGAAGGTTATGGACTATAACAACCAGAATACCAGGTACCAGATATTAAGCATCGTATCAAAATTTCATATCCGTCATCATGCTCAAGTGACCTGGTCCAGTGACAAAACGTTCTGCAGATGAACGGGATGTCAATCTGTGACTTGGTGAATTCTTCTCGAGGGTTGCCAGAGATTCTAGAGAGTGGGATCTCTCGTTGGTAGGCCATTATAAGTATAACAATCATATGTATCTGAAGAGCTCCATTGTCTGAGATCAAGGAAGGTCGTGGATTCATTAGTACAGTATGAGGTACTTATGCACGTATCAAAGGACACAGGTTCAAAATTATTTCAATTCATAGACTCCGGGTGACTAATAATTTAGGTTAGGTTGTAGCAAAGGCTACTGACCTTACTATGAGTCATAAATATATTCTTCTATGGTATATCTAAGATTGAAAGTCGTATAAGCTGGCATCGTCAAACGAAAAATCAAAGAGTGGGAAAGAATGGAGAAAAGGGAGCACAATCGTTGATCTTACAAGATGGAAAACATGGAGAATTAAAAACAAAATTTAGTGTCGTAAAATCAGGGTGTACAACAGAGGATTTGTTGTGTTTTTTGTATGCGACATGCGACATCCGTGTCACCAAGACAGTCAGTCAGATCGAACGCGTGTTTACTGCCGCCAGCCACAAGAAGGTCTGGGACCACTTCACCAAGGCCCAGAGGAAGAACATCGAGATGTGGAAGAAACAGTCCTCGGTATGTATTTGCAATTTGAATTTATGTGGAGAACAAAAGCAGGAACAAGAACAAGGTGATAGACCATCAAACGTTGTGGATGGTCCTCACCTTAAAATTGGTAGCACCGTGTGGACATTCCATGATTGATCTTGACTAAATCAAACAACTTTGTATATGTATATAGATAGATAGATACGTATGCAGCCTTTCGGCACATTGAGGTCATTATATCCGCATGCAATAGTCCTTGCAGTACAACTAGATACTAATATCGCAGGCCAGGTAAGTTTACTGGGTAATGACATTCCTGGGACATTGAATGAACTTTGAGTTTCATGTGTATTCATCAAAAAATTAAAAATGTAAGTCTTGATTTATCTTGATTGTGTTCGTCGTGATTGTAATGAAAGACTGTTTGAAACTGAAGGACACCCGATGGATATGCAGGTAATTTCCGGAATGTATGAAAATTTTGGACTTCATCATAATGGTCATTATTGATTTTTTTCTTAATTGTTTTTATTCGTCTTGAGAGCAATAAAATATATCTAGTCCAAATTGAACAAGCAAGTAGGAAAAACTTAAAGAAATTGTAAAAGATTAAGAAAATTATTCTTTTTCACTTCTATCAGTCAATTTTACTAATGGCATGCAGACTCCGTCGAGGTAAGCATAAGATCAAGAGTATCTAATATAATTATTGTAAAGCCAATTAAATGAACTCCTTGCGACGGTAACAAGAAACAATTATCTGTAGTTAATTAAGTTTATATAATTATGCAACGGCAAGATCACGCTTCGGCTGTTTATAGGTAAACGGTTTTAATTAATATTAAAATGTATCTTGTATTCGACAATCATTTCTAGCGGTAATTGAGAGAACCGCAGCACAGAGTACTACTATACTGCATGCCCGCGTAATTGTGAGGATGTCACAAATATCATGGTCAGTGAAAGTAATAGTCATGATCAACCCATGTTCGAATCCGTCTTAGGAAATCAAGGCCGTTCAGCTGGAGGAAGCCTTGATGGAGGGGGAAGGTGAGATGGAAGTCTCAGACTCCGAGGAAGAGCCTCAACGTAAAAAAGGTCGATGTCATTCCGATGTCAACGACGAGGTAGAACGTTTGCAGACTTTAAAAGAGGAAAACGACAGTCTTCGATGTCAGCTGGAAGCCTACAAAAACGAGGTGATTTTTAATATTCACTGAAAAATACAAAATCACTTAGTGGTTCCTCCAACAAATTCCACTTTTTTTAAAGGAAATTCTTGTATTTTCTAAATTATAAACTATAACTGTAGTTGTCATATAGTAGTCGTTATTAGCTAATAACGGCATGTCTACCGCGTAGGTGGACCTGCTCAAGTCTGAGACGAAAGCCGATATAGATGCCAAGGAAAAGCAGATGAAGATGCTGCAGCAAACCTTAAAGGGTATGCAGGAACAGTTATTGCAGTCGAGGAAGCAACAGGCTCAGGACGATTATAAGATCAAGGATCTTATGATGAAGCTTAACGCTACTAGGAAGGAGGATCCACCTGAAAGTGAGATCATCACCTTGGACAAAGATGATGATATAAATGAGGAGCCTAGGACACCGAAACCCTTGGCGATATTGGGATGCGTCCAGGTTACACAAAAGGACGCTAAACTAATTGGTATATTAATGATTTCATAGTCAGCGAAATTGTTGATGGTATAACTAGTGTAATAATTTTTATTTTTAAAGGACTCATCGCCACCTTTCTTCACATTCATCCGTTTGGCGCTAGTGTCGACTACGTATGGTCATACTTGCAAAAAATGGAGCCGGGTATAAGGCCCAATGAGGTGGAGGCGCTGATGCAAAGATTTCCTCAAGTGTTCAAACAGGAATTGTCCGGGATTGGTGCAAATATGGAAAGACGATGGCAGTTTTCGGGTTTTAATGTTTATCGCAATCATTGACGAAATGAACGTAGTTATGTTTGATGTGACGAACGAACATTGTGATGTTAAAAATTTTATAGATGCGAATGGCTCCGGATACTTGCTAGGAACTTGATTATGTTCTCCCTATAATTGGTACTTTCGATTCACAATTACGTTTTCAAAGTAAATTTGAAATTCTTGCTCGTAAAATTATTCTTTCAGTTTATGCATCATGGTGTATGTTAGAACACCTTCGCAATTCTAGTTATAAAAAAAAAGAGAAAATTAATGATAAACGCGCCATTTTGTCTTCGCATTGCATATGTACTATAAGTACGACGTGCAATTACATTGCGCAGATTACGCTTGTATCGCGCAATTAATCACTCATAGTAAGTAATTAACAATCTTGAAGAATTAACTATGTACTACATAATGATAAATACAGATTATCCGTACGAATTTGTATATAATCAAGCGTGTTTTTATTTACTCCATAAAAGTTTAAAGCCATATTATAAATATTTGTCCTTGTCAACAGAAGCTTTGGGCGATTTGCATGGTCCCCAGTTTCTTATCGCTGTTTGTAGCGCAATTAAAAGCTGTTTTGATTACTGATATTATATTAATTAATTATGATTCTTCTTCGTCACTATCCTTGATACGGTTGTTCGATTCTAGGTACTTTGTGGATGACAGGCACGTAGCCGACTGCGATATTTTTATGTTGGTATCCGTCTGCATGAGAGAAATAGCATATAACCAATAATTCAAATTATTAATTCATTATTCGTATTTATCACTTATATAATCCATATACTAATTACCTTAAGAGTATCCTGACTGAGAGATGTATAAGGCACTTCTGAACTCGACTTTTTCATGTAAGTTGAATCATCCTGCACTTCGACATCTCTCGTATTCAACCCTACGTGTCGTAATAGAATTGGTAATTTTTCCAAGTATTCGCCATGGCCGTGTACAATGGCGCTGAGATCAACATTTGTGACCTTGTCACATTGAACTGGTACCAGACCAGCAACACCAGTCGCCATTGACAATGTCCGATATAAAAACTTCAATAACCAGTCACCGCTGATAAATAATGGATGTTGTGATATTTAAAGGATTTAAAAAATGTTTGATCTTGAAAGTCGATGGGGTTAGAATAAGTCAGAAAGCACTGTAATATGTTGTACCTGCAATAACCATTAACCATTCTACCAGCCACTATAGTGGAGCACAGCTCCCACTGTTCTTTGTTACTCGTTACTGGTGTACCAAGCATAATAGCATCCTGAATAATGCCTTGACCTCCACCGACCTGTGCCATTTCTCGAAGACAATAATATACGACTCGTGCACCAAGGCTGAATCCTATCAAGGTTACAGGTCGCTTGCCATGTTCTCTGGTTAGGAGAACGTGAGCCAACTGCTTGCCAACTTCTGAACTCCGTCTGCAGCAGACCGACCAGGGATTGTCTATGATAGATGAAATCGAAAGCAGAGCAGCTGGCCAGGCTATGGCAGTCATCAGAGCTGAACCAAAACAAGTTCAAAATATAAAGTCAAAATTTAAATAAATATACTGATATTACTTACTTGATAAGACAGTATACTTCAGCGCCTCCTGAGTAGCAGCTGACATAGCCATGCTTAATATATAATTTAGAGCTTCTCCTAGCTCAATCAAATATTTGGTCTCGTATCTTAAGGCATACTGTTCTCTGGAGACAGCTAAGCATCTCCAAGGTCTAACTACGTTATCAGGTTCACGGCCATTGAGCCAACCTGTTACAGCTATGGCGATATGTAATTGTCTTTCATTGCCAGGGCATTGACTTATAGACTCAAAAGCAAACTCTTCAACTTCTCCAACGCGCTTATTCATTTTGTATCCTGGTGGAAGATTGCTTGTAAGTTAGGTTAGTGGTTCAAAGATTTTTGGGAATACCTGCAAGCCCTGCTCCAGCAACTCCAAATACTGATCCTAGAATGGCTGCTCCTGCTGTAGTAGACAATACCAATGCAGCACTTGTTCCTGCAGTACCTAGAAGAGTTCCTACACCTACTCCTATCAAAGGGGCTGCCAATCCTCCGGTAACTCCTACCAGTGTACCACCAGCTATCGTAGCAAGACCAATCGATGCATATCGTTTAATCTTCTTAATCTTCTCGCGACGCTTAGTGTCCTTCTGTTCTTTCCTTAGCCAAATAATTGTACCAGGTCACCAGGTAGATCTAAATCAGTAGTTCCTATCTTAATAGAACGTACTCAGTTTGTGGCTCTACTTCCTGGCTCAGGCTCTCAACTAGGGAAAGTTCATAAAGTTCCACCAAATCAAAAGGCACCTTCAGAAGTTCAGCTATTCTTCGAGCGAGGACTCTGTGTCTTGCATCATATTCACCTAAAAGTCATATACTCAATCTAACCGCACTCAATTCTCAAAAATAGTATTTGTTTATGGATCTCGAAACCATTACCTGACAATATTCCTGAGTTGTATAGAACGTACAAATGAGAGTTATGCTATAAAACAGCCTAAAGAGCTACTAAAATATTTAAAAATTTGTAGAAAAATAACAATCAATTTTTACCATTATGAAGAGCATTCAGTACAACATCCCGTACTATTGCAACTGCTCTGCCTTTGATGGTAGGATCTTCCAGGAGAAGAGTGACATAGGCATCTTCAGTATGCCCACTATCACCCTGAGCTAAAATAAACATGACAGGTTCAATCCTATCATTCAGCATCAATCGAGAGCATATTGTTTTGACATAGCTTTGTCTAAATTCTTGATGACACTCCTGAGGAAACAGTTCTGATAATACGATGGAACATATGGCGGCATATGCATAGGCAGCAGTCTCAGAAATATTTGTTGTTCCAAGCATAGGTCCTGCTAGTACACCAAAATAATTAGCTTCCAAATATGAAAAATAGATTTATATTCTTACCTCGGACCTTATTCCTTCTTTCCGACATTGTGCTCCCGATGATGACGATTTTATTTTTAAATTTTTATCCATCGAATCACATCAAAACATCTTCAGATAAGGATAAGGGATTTCATCAAGATGCGTAGTAATAATTCCATTATGGGGTGCTCACACACATTACATTAAATCCAATGATATCAGCATTTTCCTCCGACTATCAACTTCTTACCTTCTTATAGGCGCCTACTAAACCTATATGCATAGACGCTCGTTAAATAAATAAATGTCACATTTTACGCAGTTTAGATCAACGTCACAACTATGACGTCATTCAGCGTATGTCTTTAGTATGAGTCTAACTTAAAACATGTCACTAAATATAAGAACCTGTATCCTGCTAGGTTGTAGCATTTAGTAGTAAATTCGTAGTATTAACCTGTTTTTTTAATACAATGAATAAAATTTATATTAACTGCATACATTCGCCATATTATTTATAAAAGCTTAAGCGTAGGATTGTTTAAAATTTTGAATTCAGCACAAAGCGTGATGCATTATGGGGGAGCACATTCTATTGGCTGATTCAAAAGAGTTTAGCACACGAAACAGCTGTATTTTCTGTCATGGCCTCCTGCGTAAACACCGGCACGATTTTATTAATTGCGACTGTTTTATCGGTATAAACGATACTTTAGCATTAGTTAAATATAGCCATGGATTCTTATATTATGCAGGTTTGATCTTAATATAATAATTTTTAGGGGTCTTTTATATGCAGTAGATTTATTATTAATTTGATTAGTTAAATATAACGTGTTATGTATTTGTTAAAGTTGAGACGCATCTGGTTGAACCAAGACGGTGATACTTTGGCGGTAAATAAACAGTTGCTAATTAGAATATGGTTATTTACGAAAATATAACTGTATTCGTTGTATAGGATTTACTATCTCTTCGGCATTCACATATATCAATATCTCAATTGGGTTCTGAGGCTGCCATAACCAAAACTATGGAACATCTACCATCACCATTCGATGATCTGGTTTTATATCATATGAAGTAATGCTTTAAAAATATTATAAAGGTAATGGTACTAAGGTTCTCTCTCCTTATTAAAGAGGCAAAATCTTTATCATTGTAGAACTGTACATGCAGCTGCAAAAGGTGATCCATGTACTGCATATGAATATCAAAGCTCAGCTGTGCAGTCGCTTACTAAGATACTCCAACTGCAGAAGGAGGAGAACTGGATGCTACCTGTAATGAATAGGATGTGTCTAGAGTTAAGGTTATTGGCTGTACGCGCTGAGAATTCAAAAGCTGGAAAGAATCCTAAACCTGGTGAAGTCCTAGAGAAATGTACAGAATGTTTGATGGGCTGCTTTAGGGTTTGCGCTGCAGATAATCGGAGTTCTGAGGATGATACTAAGAGATGGGGTATGCTTGCTCTAGTAAATCAATTACTAAAAGTCTACTTCAGGATTAATAAGTTACATCTATGCAAACCTCTTATAAGAGCTATCGAGTCTTCTGCCTTGAAAGATCAATTTTCGTTAGCACAACAAATCACCTATAAGTTCTTTGTGGGCAGAAAGGCTATGTTTGATGGTGATTATAAAGCTGGTAAGGATGCTTAAGTATATAAATTTTATTATTATATAACTTTTATTTAATCCTAATTACAATTACTGTATCATTCCAGCTGATGAATACTTAACCTATGCATTTGAGAGATGTCACAAACGTTCAACGAAAAATAAACGTCTAATTTTAACATATTTGGTACCAGCAAAGATGCTTTTAGGGTACATGCCAAAGAGTACTGTTCTGGAAAAGTACGAGTTGACCGAGTTCTGGGAGCTTGCTGAAGCTGTGAGGAGAGGTGACTTACGCAGTCTGGAAAAAGTTATGTCAAAACACGAGACCTTCTTTGTGGGTGCAGGTATCTACCTGATTGTAGAAAAACTTAAACCCATTGCATACAGAAACTTGTTCAAGAAAGTCTATCTTGCCCTGAATACACATCAGATACCTGTAGAAAGTCTATTAACAGCATTGATCATGCATGGGGTAGAGGATGTAGACATGGATGAGACTGAATGTCTTGTCGCCAATCTTATCTACGACGGCAAGATAAAGGGATACATCTCTCACCAGCATAAAAAGCTTGTAATTTCCAAGCAAAACCCATTTCCAAGACTCTCATCGTTATCCTAGGAAATTAAATAATTTTTAAAATAAAAAAATCTTCAACTAATATATTTTGGGTGTACTTGAATTCACATCTTACTACTCAACTTTTATGGCTTCCAGTTAATCCTAGAATGCTTAGAACTTTCCATTAAGACTGTTATAAGCTAACTACCCTATTTTTTGCCGCCTCTGAATTGAACGCACATATTCAAGTTTATAGAGATACGCATAGATATTATGCATATGCGCTATCATATATGTGCACATAGCACAAGGTGCCATTCGTGTGGTCTGACGCCGTTGAGAACCCATACATAAAACAAATTCGAAACAGTCATTGGAATCGCCTTGATTTAACTTGTCCACTCTATTAACGTTGTGTGCTGGTTAAATACGAGAAGGAGAATCAGAAAATTATCCAGGAAGGAAGTTCATCATTGGCATCCGTAAAGATAAAAGTTCGTTTAGGAAATGCGTCCTGAAATCGTTAAAATGACGTGTTATCGATTATGTTTCTGATTGGTTAAAGCAGTGTTCGATGCAAGTATGGCCGCCTTGCCGTCACCCACGCAGGTAACTTTAGATTTTTTACAATTTTATCGTGAAAATGGTATGGTTGGGGTGCTGTTTACGATTTTAATTATCCGAGAAGATTCTCAGACTGTATCGTGATGATTATGGGTTGGATTTTTGCGTTTAACTTCCTTTAAAGTAGATTCGATTTGACGAGCTACTTGGGAGTTTCAGTTCGATGAGTTATTCGGAGGATTCTGTTTGATATTGAAACTTTATTACACAGACTTTCAAATACTTCTAAATTGTTTATTATAGTTTTTATTTATTCTTTATTGTAATCTTAGTTTGTTTCGCATTTGTAATAAACACTCCTCTTCCTGTACCCAATTATTTTCTAAGTCTAGATGTTAGAGGTCTGTATTTTTATCTTCTAGAGTTCATAATTTCCTGCGAGGCGTGTCATTTTATCATTGATATTTATCTGATTCTTCAGGTTTTTTGGAATAATTATTTTCGAAAAATTATTAAAAGCTTATACTTTTTTTTTCTCTAGGTGGCTGGACGCCATGGAGCCATCTACGAGGCGTACTATCACCAGGTTTGTTTCAGTTCATCATAGCTAGTTATGTTACAAGGAATGAGTTATATTTCATATGTTTGGTGTGCTTAAGGTGGATCCTAATGGGTATGGTCGCATTGGAGCCATGGAGGCTGCAAGGTTTTTGAAAAAGTCCCAACTCAGTGACGTCATTCTTAGTAAAATATGGGACATGGCCGATCCTCAATCAAGAGGATCTCTTGATAAAGCAGGATTATTTGTTGCACTAAAACTTTGTGCTTTAGCACAAGAGGGCTGGGATTTGAATATGGCCAATTTGAATCTAGAAACAGCACCTCCCAAAATGGTAAATATCCTTGGCATTCCTTTATTTTTTTTTATGAATCACTGTTCTCACAATGATACTAACCATTTCTGAATCTAGGGTGAGATTCCAAAAATCCCACAAAAGCCAAACCCTCCTGCAGCACCAGTAATAACATCAGTTAGTAGTGGAGACTGGTCCATAAAACCAACAGAACGCGTGAAGTATGATAAACTCTTCGACAGCTTACAACCAGCTAATGGATATATTCCTGGGAATAAAGTAAAGGGTGTCCTCATGGATAGTAAATTGCCATTGGACACACTAGGTAAAATTTGGGATCTCGCGGATATGGACAAGGATGGGATGCTGGACAGACACGAATTTGTTGTTGTAAGTTCTAAAATATAACACTGCCTCCCTGTTTAGTATAAACTCTACTAATAAATGTATTCATTATAGGCAATGCATCTGGTGTATAAAGCCCTGGAAAAGTATGCTATCCCCAGTGTGTTACCACCAGAACTGATGCCGCCAGGAAAAAGAAAAGAATCACTAGTTCATCAGGTGCCCATCAATGAATCAATCGCACCACCACCTATTCCACCTTTACCAAAGACTTCAGTCGATAGCCTAGTAGGATTGGATACTTCCAAGGTACTTTTCGATCTTCGTACCAATAGTCGACTTAGAACATTTTTCAATCCTGTTTTATGTATTCAGCAACCACCTGCTGCACAGCAATGGGTAGTATCGGCAGAGGATCAAGCAGCAGCAGACAAGCTCTTTTCCCAGGCAGACATGGATATGGACGGATTTGTATCTGGGGCTGAGATCAAAGATGTCTTTCTACAGTCTGGCCTCCCACAAACAGTCCTGGCACAAATTTGGTATGCACGCATAAACTCATTTTGAATTTTATTTTTAGCAGTTAATTAATAATTTATGTTTTTGGACATTTTCCGATGGTCCCTCAGGGGTCTCTGCGACATTTGTCAGAGTGGTAAACTGAACAAAGAGCAGTTCGCTCTATCTATGTGGCTGATCAAGCAGAAATTGCGTGGAATAGAACCTCCTGCTGCCTTATCCCCGGACATGGTGCCGCCTTCACTTCGTAAAGTCACAGAAGGCGTTGTGGTGAGTTAAAAATATGTATTGATCTTTCATCGTTTGCTTGTAATACGTTTACGACCTTTAAATGCCTTCCAAAATACAAATACGAATACTCCGAGTATGGCTACGCTGCCGATCATGAAAAGACGATGATCAAATTTTATTTCCATTTCCCGAGCGACCTCGAGCCTGATAGTACCGGCCAGTTCTCCATTCTGCCAGCAACTGTAAATACAATATACAAAATCCATATTTTCATATAGTGCCGTCTTTACGTTTAAGAACATAAGCTTCTTTCAGAAGTTCTTTTTTATCAACTGTTCAACCTGTAAATATTTGCATCTGAAAAACGTAGTTTTTCAAAAATTATTCGGTCACGGAAATCTATACTGATTCTCCCTTTGAATACTTCTCTCATCGTAGATGGTTTCAAAAATTTATCACGAATTTTCCAAATTACAGGAGCATTGCTGTTCAGATTTCTGAAAATAGAATTCGATTATCTTTTTCAATGGTTTTAAATATGCGACTGTGCATAGTTTACCCTGGACATTCAAGAATAGTTTTAGTATCATGCTTCCGGTAAATCGTTATTCGCTCCACGGATGGTGGAGCTTCCGGTAAACCCTGTAGCACAGAGTATATACCGGCACTATTATTTGCACTCTCCAAGACGTGTCCTGAATGATCGCGGACCTCAAATACAACGTTTCTCGGACAGCTAGGCTACAAGGATCGTTGATTTTTTATGTGTTATGAGAAATGAGAAAGAAAACCGCACCTTACAAAATCTCATGTGAATTTCTGTTTTGCGTTTCTTAATCGCAGGTATATCCTGAATAATATTTGGTGTATATCTTGACCTGCACGGTAATTTATTCTCAAATATTGGCAAAATTCTATTTATTTGCAATATTGTCTCTTGATCAACTTCAAAATGAAATCGCAACAATAGAATACACATATAAAAGTTCGCGCGGCTGTCTTTGTTAAAATATCAGACCATTGATGTACCTGAGGTGGAAGCTACATCACGCTCATTTCGCAATCCTGGCATACTCTCATTAGCTATATATCGATGTGCAGCACTTTCCAATAAAGAAATGGTACAGTAACCACGTCGAATTTTCCTTCCAACAACGTCACAGGTAGAGCACACTGTCCAGGATGTCCATGTCGAGTATATTTTAATATTATAATCTGGCAGTACCACTGCAGGTGCTATTTCCTTAATTTTGTGTACAGTTTGTACTGGTTCCGTACCATTATCAACATGTAAGAAATAGGGAGCACCAACAGTACCCTCTAACTCACACCAATAAGAACCAGACTGATAGGACTAAGCAATTTAATCATACAGATATGTGATCCATTAAAATTGTTTTAGAAAAATCTCAGTTTTTACCCTAATATTATAAATGTTTAAGCCAGCATCGTCTGATGAAATTATTATGTGCTCTGTTGTTTCAATTGGTTCTCTACTTCCGGGGGTCGATATGACCAGATTAAAATTATTAGGATCAAAGTACCATGATGTTGATTTATCCAGGTTTACTATCATTGGTGATATGCAGATCTGACACTCTAATCTGCTGTTATAAAGGTGAAATTAGTAAAAATTGATAACTGTAAGGATTGGACTTCTCTGCACACGTGCAGTCCCCTATGAATTAATCACATGCAAGTTCCAATTGTGGCAGTGGCTCAATTACTTCATATTCATTAACAATAATTACGTGACAGCAGTTCCTTCAAGTACCGCCATTGCCCTGGGAAGCATTGTCTTTTCAGCACCCAGATTCGCATAATTATTTTTTAAACACTTATAATATTCATCCCATCGTTCACGGTGTATTTGTCGTTGAGTCTCATTACTGCCAGGATATTCAAAATCATTTACATCCAAAAACATTTCGTCTCCTTCAAAATAACGATTAAAAGATCTTACGCCAAAACATCTTTATGTTATTATTTACCCTTATTTCCACCAGTGACTTCGTTAATTCTTTTCCGTAATTTATCATAATTCTTCCGTAGAGTTTGTCGTATCCCAAAACCAGCCCACACTGTATGAGTTGTCAGACACAATAGCAATATATTTATTATCTCCATCGATAATTATTCAAATGTTCAACGTTTGATAGATTTCTTATGGACTGACCGTAATGTTTTTGTCACAGGAAAACAATAATATTTCTGGATATTCAAATCCCGAACTTGATATGATCAGCAAGGATATCGCAGAACTGGCACGCGAGAGACACAGTATGGAACAAGACATAGCCCAGAAGGAGGCTGACATTAAAATAAAGAATGGCGAGATCAAGAGCCTTCAGAGCGAGTTGGACACATTGGCAGCAACTTTGAAGCAATTGGAGAATCAAAAGGGCGAGGCGCAGAAACGGCTGAATGACTTGAAGGCCCAGGTATAGCATCGATTAAGATTTTATACATTCATTGTTCGTTACTGATGTAGGTGTATGATTGCCTAAAAGCTCCAATTACATTTGCATTTCCGCTTTCACGATTACTTCATTTGAACGTTCAGCTTGGCTTTGTTGCGCACTGCAACCATAATTAATTTTGTTTTCATCCGGTCTTTAGGTCATTGTATCAGAAGTAATTTTTTGTTTTTATAAACCTCGAAGTCACTCAAAATTGAAGTAATTTTTAGACCATAACAAATTTAATTTATACAGTAATTCTTATTTGTTGGATTCTGAGAATGGTGTGATCTGCGTGTTTTTTGCGAAACATTAATTATCAATTTCTGCCGGAGTTAATAACTATTATTTAATTTGTGATGGCTGAGTTTTCAGTTTTATTTTTTTTATTTTCCCTTATTTAATTATTTTGGTTGTTATGTTTTTTTCTGTTATATTTCGCTTGTAGAGAGCTGATGTAGATAAAGAGTTGAGTGAAGTCGGGCAGGAGATACGGGAGGAACAAAATAAGGTATTCACAATAACTTACACATATTTTTCATAAATATTTAAATTGAGTAAATCGAAAGGGCTACTGTTAGATCAATGTATTCTGTTTGGGGTATGACAATTTTTGATTTGTTATACAAATAAAACCACGACGCAGTATGTTATCAAATAAATCAGAAACTAAAAATCTTTGTTGTGTGCTGGATCCTGGATTAAGATTTGACTTTTATTTTATTTTTATAAAGTTTATTTATTTATATGATAATTATATTAGATTTTTTTAAAGTCTCAATGGAGGAAAATAAGATCAACCGCGCGCAACATACTGTTTCTCTGCATGTAAATTTGTGCATTTGTATGGCTTAGCTATTTTAAAAAATGAAAATCATTGGTAGAGGAATAATAACTTATTAACAAAATTCAATATGTCAAATATGGTATTATATGTGGAAAACTTGGTCTGAAGCTCATAAATACTGTTTATATAAGGTGGACAAGCTTCGACAGCAGGCTGAAGAACAGGAATCAGTCTTGCGTAGCCAAGAGGAAGAACTTCATTCAAAACGTCAGGAACTTGAAGGTCTTCGTCTGGAAGAACAGCAATTAGAACAGCAACAGAAGAAGAGCAGAGATCAATTGAATGAGTTAACAAAGAACCTTCAGGATACTCAACTTCAGATTAGTCAGGCGAAGGCTAAGATAACTCATTTGGAGGAACAGCAACGTCAGATGACTGATGCTATCACGCTTTATGATTCTGCACTAGCCGCCGGAGATGCCACCCTCGTTCCGGATACTAGTCTCCAATTCAATCCAGAATTCGAGGATTCTGAGTCAGTTTATTTGCAACACCATATATGTAGTACTACTTTTGTTTAACCTAACTTATAAAACCTTCATCTGTTCCATCTAGATATAATACAGCGGAGACACGCTCTCCGACGAAACTTAACGGAATCGCCGACGGCGAGGGCGTCGATCCTTTCGTTAGTGCGAATGGACTTACCGGCGAATCCGCGGGATTTGGAGATCAGGATCCATTTGCTTCCAACCAGGCCAAGGGAGCATTCAACGCCACGGGTGCCGATCCCTTCGGTGGTTCTGCTGGAGTTTTCCAAAGTCAGGCAGCCATTGTGAGTTTTATTTTTAATAATGATTGCATCTACTTTGGGTGAAATATTGTTCTATGTTCATTAATCTGGTAAATATTTAATTGTTTTCTTCAGGATAGTTTCGGTACCGATCCGTTCGCTTCATTTAATGAAGGTAGTGTTACCAAAGGATCGACCGATCCATTTGATCCTTTCGGCGACGGTACCGGTAAGGCACAAGGATCTGATGCAGCTCCTGTGGTAAGTAAATTATTATTAATATCCGTATCATTACTGTATATTATTTGTTGCATGCTAACGAAGACGATAATAATATTCAGGCAAGTAAGGATCCTTTTGGCGATGATCCTTTTGCAAATCTTCATGCACCAACGCGACCAGAAAGTCCCAGCCCAGCTCTACCACCAAAGAAGGCGAAACAACCTCCACCTCGACCAGCACCTCCAAGACCTACCCAGGGTCCCACTGGTCTTGGTCCTATGAGAGCTGCACCAGCTCCTCCGACACCAATAACAACACCAACACCTTCACCAACCCCGGATCCCTTTGCCAATGCAAATTCCGTAGATCCCTTCGCAGCGCAGAGCCAACCTAGCACCGTTGATAATAATAACGGCAACGCAACCTTTGGCCCGTCAAGCGGTGGCTTTGCCGATTTTGCAAATTTCGATTCCAAGGTTAGTTCAAAATATAATGAGAGATACTGAAACAAAACAATCGAACACGGACACAGACATGCCTTTCGAATATAATTATACATGCAGTCCATCCTACACATAGATGCGACGAGAGGCTAACCTCTCATCATCGCTAAGTTTTTTTCAGATGACCTCTGCATAGTTCAACCAGGGTCATCTCTTTAGTCTCAAGTCATTAAGAATTGAATTTAATTACACATCTCTTTTATTTTTTAGTTTGCACCTCTAGGTAGACGCTCTACGTTTTTCAGTTTCTCGTTACGCCTCCGAATGATCCTGACTCCTGGAGCATGCAGTCTACGTATTCCTGACTGAATTTATTTGCATTCCTCGAAATTTATGACAATGCACTTTGTTTTGATTTTGTTGAATGGTTTTTTTAATGTATTTGTTTTTTCTCCCTTTATTACCTTAGCTATTAGGTGACTCTTACAGAAAACAGCAACAGATCCGGGGTGACCTCAGGATGCAGAAGATAACCGGCGGTATCCGCGTTTGTTTCTGTTGAATTTTTCAGTAAACACAAAATTGACTCGTGACAAAAACCCTGCTTCAGCCGGAACCAATACCAAGTCGACTGGTGCCACCAAGACCAGGAAGCAGGCCCCGAGGTATGACGACGCCAAATCCAACGCCAACGCCTACCCCAACGCCTAAGTTGCCAGACTTCACGGAAGATCCTTTCCGGGACTATCGCTATGAGGATCCGTTCAATATTATGGATCCATTTGCCGAAGACACTACAACTACCACCGAAGACAGCAACGCGAACAAGAAAAACACCGGAAAATTGGATCCTTTCGGATTTGAGGCAGAGTTTAGCGATAAGGATGCCTTTACCAAAGGTTTCGACTCGGACTTCTCAACAAACACCTTCCCAATGGCTTCCAGAACGAGAGCCGACAAACATATTGGCGGTAAATTCGAAGCGGACTTCAGCAAGGCCTTTTCTGACTCGAACCGCAACCTCAAAACATTTGAAGCCGATTTCGCGAACAACTTTGCACCAGGCACAACCAAGTCTAAGACTGCTGATATTAATGAAGCCTTCTCTGGAAAAGCCGATAAGGTCACGAAAAAATCAAGCTTAGACCTGGCTCACGCCATCAAAGATAAATTGACATTTGGAGATCGCAAACAGAAGAACAATACAAACAGTAATAATTCTAACAATAATAATCATCATAATATTGGCAGTAAAACGTGGAATGGCAAGATCGCTGTCTCGGCTGTGGAACTTAACGAGATGCAGCAGATAGCTTGGGCTTCGCAACAGAGCTTACAAGCCGAAGAGGAGAGACGTCGACGTAAAGAACAAGAGGAAGCCGATTTGGCTCTTGCTCTGGAGTTGAGCAGGCAAGATAAGTCTGGTAAAATATAATATATAATATAATTAAAGAAGATGCGCTTAGAGAAGTCAATCTTATTTTACCACGAAGCGACAAAAGAAAGGTTATCGAATATAACATCATAGAACAAAGCTTTTGTATACGAACATTCCACATGCGAGCTATTGACCTTCTAATGGCAACGAAAAGGGAAGAACAGTGCAAGAAAAACGAAAAAAAGATAATTATATTAAAACGAAATCATCCTGTATCGACCTGTTTATCATAAAAGAAATAAACCAAAGCTAAATGAAAATATAAATGGAGTAAGAGTGATGACAAAAGGAAGAAATGAAAACATTACAAAAGATGGAAAAGAAAATGCGAATGAGGGAGATGAATAATTACATGGATGGAAAAAAAATTCAGTGACGTATATTAAATATGAATAACGACTATAATTCTTAAAATTTTAATAAGTATGTATTCCGTGAAGAGAAGAACGGAGAAAGTCCATATAATTGAATCGGATATTTTAATAACCTTTTTTATTTTATAATTTTGATTTCAACTTATCTTCCTCCTTATATTAAGATCGATGGTCGTTACGTTATAAGAGGATAATGCGCACGTAATCAGCAAATTTCATTTTTTGTTCTTTCATGTAATTTTTTGTTTGTGATACTAAGTGCGTAGTTTGAAGATAATTACAGTAAAAAGAAACAGCCGTTCAGAGCATCCTTTACGCGTGCATCTAAGAAATCATTTTCATCATTTTTTTCTTTCATTTTCTTGTTTTTCTCGTAGCAAACGCTAAACGCAAATCCGTTATGGATTCTCGCTATAATAATTTCATATAATTCTCGTAGCGTCGTTAGAAAAATACATTGACAACAAAGTGTGCGCGTGACGATTGCGACCTTGTTTACCGGATATTGACTTCTACAACAAAAATCTAATGAAAAGGTGCATTCTCTCATCGTTTTACCAATAAAAGGAGTTGAATGGAAAAGAACGTACTACTGTCAAAAAGAATACTCGAATTAACCGCTTAAAACATGCAATCGTAATTTGCATCACGGTTGCCTGACGCAACGGTAAACCAATAAAGAGAAAGAAAACTAAGAAAAATCCCAAAGAAAATCGTGTTCAGAATATGTAGGTTATCCGTGCGATCGGTACGATCGGATAAGTATTACCTGCTTTTGCTTGTAAATCCGTAAACACAAACATGCATATATATGAATATACGAGTCGATCGGACAAATGATAATAATAATTTTAAATAATCGGTAAACGATAGAATAATACCACACGTAATCTATGATTTAATTAATCCGGCCGATCAATGATTTAATCGATCAATCTCGGTCATGCTGATCCTAACGTCGTGAGATCGATGTTTATCTCTTCTTGTTCATCTTCCTCGCTTACTTTTAAAAACGAACTACAAAAGCGGACAAAGTTCGGAAAAAAACGCAAAGAATCCTTCCTTTCTCGTACGAATTGATTGCCCGTCACTTTTTCATTTAATGTATATTAAAATACCGTACACCATAATTAGAATCTGACCTAAGCTGTCATCGTGATCATCATTATCATATCATATCAGCAACATCCTCTTTCTCATACTGAAAACTAAGTATTATTGTTATTAATCATTGATAATTCACGGTAATCGTTCCGATTACCAAGTATAGTCATACTCCTATTGTTATTATCGCTATGACATTATATATAGTGCGAATTTCTCATCATTCTCATCAATCGAAAACATCATGAAGTTAAAAGAGAAGAAAAAACTTGTGAGAGAAAATTACGAAAAAAAAAGAACTTGTGTGTATATGAATTTATATATATACTCACACACACACACACACACACACATATATATATATATATATATATTTGCGAAAAACAAATTAATAACTATTATAAATATATAATAATAATAATTGTAAGCTATACATATATTATTAATATTATTATTATAAAACACAGACACTACACCGACATTGCTATTACGTTATTATATCGTTATTACTATTATTATTAATATTATTACTATTGAAGAAGCTATTGATATGAGAGATTCATTAATACTATTCGTGATATTGCTATCGAGTTAAAGACAAAAGTTATACTGGCGCAAGAAGGGTGGCAAATTAAGAATCGTTAAAAAACAAAAGAGTATCATTAATCTATTAAAGAAAAACAAAAACAATGATAAACTGAGATTGTTATCCTTCGCGGATTTACCGTGTAAAACCGGATAAATAATTTCCTATAATACAGGACACTTATACATAATGCGCGCGCGCGCATACACGCATACACACGCACGCGTGCACACACACAAATACATACATGTATCTGATTATTCAGTCTAATCGCACCACTTGATCATGTTTAGCAAACACATAAAAGTGGTCTAGTATTCAACAGTTACTGGTACATTGATAGGTGTAGTGGGCCAGAAAAGGCGCTATACTAGTCCGCTTTTACACGTTGGGTAGTTTTACCCTAAGAATCAAATAGGGGCGCTAACTTCAAATGATGCATTTGGTCTGAGAACGCGCTACATGTGTGCGTGTATATAATTATCAAGTAGGGTGCAAGCGAAGGTATTTGTGTCACTACTTTTATTTATGGTTCACAATTATATACGTGTACCCATACATCATGCTCATACACACATACAGATATCCATACAAATCCTGCATATATGCATACGCACGCACACGCACCCACACACACACACACACACACGCGCGCGCGCGCACACGCACGCACGCGCGCACACACACACACACAAACTTTACCGGCCCAAGGATCAAGGATCAAGGAACAATTGCTATGTGGCTATTTTGTTATCATTGACGCCAGGACATTAGAGATGGGATAAGACGCTGATAGGATATATTCAGTATTTTGTCGTAGGAACGTCTAAACGCCATCTATGAGTTCTTTTTGTCTTTACCGATTTTTTTTTTCTTAAATATGAAATATGGGAAAACCAACTAAATCGACGCGCGAAATCGTGAATCCTTGGACCATCGTCCTTGCGCGAGGGGTGGGGATGGGACTTTGGGTTTTTGAATTCATAACGAGAATGGCGGAGAGCGGGAGGGGAACACAATGTATCACACGAGTCTAACGAAAATACTCAGGCACTCTCGATATTACAAGTACTCTGGAAGTTTAGGGCAGAATACGTATAGCTGTACTCAATCCTGTGGACTTCTCTTTTTTTGCATGGCTAATCGCATGTGCCAGATGTGTTTGCTATACATATCTTCATTTTCTTTACTTTGTTTTACTTGAAGTCGTTACTAGAAGAAATTTTATTTGAAGCTTGCGACCCATTCCGATGGTCGGAACGAATGTCAACAGTATTGGACGGTTTAAAGGTACTGGGGAAAGAATAAGTTGAAATCATTTGACTTTTCGAGGACGTGACAAATCATTGACATAGAAAAGTGACGTTTGCGTACGTTGAGTTTTGTATTAATTTTTCTTTCTCTTGGCATTATTATTAAAGTTATTACCTTGTTATATGTATGTATATATTAAATAGAGAATGGTATAAAGAGAGTGACACTAAATTTCACCCGGTGACTCTCTTATATGCATATGCATATAGGTTACGAATGAGATACTCGAGATTACATATACGTATCATGCATATTACAGATATGCATGCGTACGTATAGCGTGAGACTGTTTTTATAGATTATAGAAGCATATTGTTACCACTAATAATGTACAGGTGTAAACGTGAATAATGATTACATATTAAATGATGATAATTCACGCGTGCGCATGCCCGCATAAGATAAACTTACAAAACTTGTACGTATTTCATTTCGTGTCGATAAACGTTATATAAAAAGAGGAAAAGAAAAGCATGCCTATCACCCAAAATTTCGATAGAATCAACAACAAACATAATCCCGGCCATAACAAGTATCGAACTTCTTTCCAGAGGATGTTGACAATGATATATGAAATACCTATTGTATTAACATTTAATTGTTTGAGAAAAAAAGAATCTGAAAAATAGAAGAAAACAAAGTGTGGCATCAGTGAAATTTCTTTTCATTTTATTTCATATCAAATCAATTATCGATAATTGTTTGAATCTAAATATCTTTTTAGCAAATTTGGTTTTTCATCATCCAATTATCGGTAATTTCCCGTATTCGTTCCAGACGTTTCGCGATAGATGGAGACAATGGTGATGTCAAAATAGCCAACCGTATTTTATCAGCGCTTTACCGATCTCTTATACTTCACATACGTACACATGTATGTGATTCATACTTCAGTTTGTTTTGATTTCATCGTAAACTGGGATTCGTTGTGAACAAGGTTTGAAAAGATGTTACGAATCAAGCAATTCTTTTTTTTTAAATTCCTATCGCGATTTTCCTTCGTAAGATTGATGGTCGATTCACAGTGACTTATTTTATGAAATTTTTATATGGAAACTTGTTTGTCAATGAATCAGACTTATCGGTTTTACCATTAGCTAAATTATCTGTGGCATATACAGTATATTTGCGCATATCTACGGATATGGATACGTACTTCATGTATGTACAAGTGTATGTATACTGTATCGCAATAATTATGTATTGCCGTTCACACATGTAGAGCAACGCACCGAATGAGATTTTCTATGAATTTAGATACGCGTACGCACACGTGCAGTGAATTAGGTAATTCACAAAAAGGACATATATATATACATATACACTATCTAAAACACGTATAGGAATATACATGAGGAATCGTTCCCCTGTAACGTGGTTACATAAAGAAAACTGCAAAGAAAATTTTATTTAATAAAAAATTCTGATTTACCTATCACGAATCTCGATGGCTAAGTACAGTGTGGCGTCCTTTGGGAGACAAATTCTCATGTTACTATTTCTTAATCGTAATCGTTAATTATCATATCCGTTTTGTGAATTAATTAGCGTGATTGCGTTACCTCGCGTGCCTCACCATCAATTACAACCACCATTACTACGTGTGTGTGTTCCCTTTACCGGCAGGTGAAATCATTACAATACGTATTATGGGAATACATACATAACATAAGTACGATATACATATTAATTTGTTATGCCATTGTATTATGTATTATTATTATCATTAATTATTAATTACTCAATACAAGTCAAGAAAGTCGTTCGCACATCCTGGTACGTATTTCATCTGCATCTCTTGGCAAATAACCTGGCTAAAAAGATATATCGCGGAAATCTTCATTGCCTCGCTATGGGATATTAAAAATAGAACAGAAAAAGAGCCTTTACTATTGTAACTGGTATTTTCAACAAAACATTACGAATCGTGGCGGCAACTTTAAATAGTATACTAATTTCATTCAGGATCGCATTACACATTGCATGGCAACACTATGTATATACGTATAAATATAATGTCCGTTCGGAAAGTATTGAAGGTTAACTGGTCGTTACACCTATTCAAAAGTTTTTCCAAGTGCAATGAAAAAAAAAATTAAAATTTTTATCCGTCATCTTTTTTCTCCTTTGTTCTCGTACAGTGGATTTATGGATCAAAGTTTTTTTTCGGACATTGTCATTGTTTTTTATGACTTCACTAGACTTAGTTCCTATACGCTATGTCTCAGGTATAATGGGTGCTGTATCTGGTCTCTTAAGTATGATATCTCCAGACTGCGGTTCCGAGTCTTGGGTTTGATGTGCGATGGCTGAATGATCAATCTATACTGGGTCAAGGGATCCAAAGTAAGTTCCTGGCCTGAGGCTAAATGAATATACTGTCTCCGTGAGTGCCAGTTGACCTTAGAGACCACGAACACTCGACCGCCTTTACCTTCCTAATAATACTCATGGAAGGATTCCTAGTAAATGCTCCACACTCTGGAGGTTGACCTCAAATGAGGCCACCGTCGTCTTTACCTATACCGATGATTTCGAAGGTACCGACCTTTTCCTTTAACCGTCTCCCCATTTCCAACCCCCTTCCTTTTTTTGACCTTACTACCGATCTCGAATGATCCAACCTGCATACAGTTGATAATTGTGAGACGTATACATATACAGGTGACCTTAAAGATTGGGCACGCGGTATTACACATACATCGTCGCAACCCTGTCAAATAGTTGTCTTATTGATATTTCTTGACTGATTGAGCACTGAATTATTGCAATCCTTGCGAGTGTAGCAATTAACTCGTATCCTGAGTAATTTCATGCCCTTGCTGAGTATACCTGAGATAATTGGAAAATTTCGGAATCTGATCAGCAACAGTGTAAACGACAGTTTCATAAATTATTGTTAATACTTTCACGTCACGAATTTAAGCAGATAATGCGCAAGTTTGACGCATTTCGCTTAATTTTGACGCAACTGAAAAGATAAAAAATGTAGAAGAAAAAAAAGATGAGTGTGAAACTTTAATTCTTTAGTTCTCAATAATTTTGATCAATCGTGCCCATGGCTAGTCCGGTATTCACTCGCGTGCGGTATGTTACTATGGGGTTTGAGGAGGACCCGAATGCCGGATACGTATTTCGTTGAGTGACTGCTCAATAATAACGACTGCTTTCACGATTACGACAATAAACGACAAAGTGACCCGCGAGAGATTCGTGATCGAAATTTCAAATTGGGACTCAAAGACGTAATGGAATATGTAATTTTGGCCAACCTGGCGCAGACGAGGATTACGCGCTCACTCGGGGAACTCGCGATCAAGATTAGAGTTTCAAGTAATGTTACGTTGCACAAGTTCTTACGTTCACCATTAAAGCCGCGGGCTAGTTAATACTTATCGATAAATTCGTTTGCACGTCGGGTACAGAGGAAGCTGTTTACCATTTTTTTTCCGATTTACAAATACAGGTAAGCAGATGGACGGTTAGTTTTTTAAAAGCACTTATCATAATGAGCTTATAGATGGAAGGTTTGTCATGATATCAATGTGATACTGCACAGGTGTCGCGACAACCATTTTTATTTAAATTATTACTTAACAACTCGAGCACCGATCCCACGATCATAAATACTGTTCCGTGTTTATTTTTATTATGCAAGTAAACAATTGCAACGTCGAAATAGTTATGTCCATCAATGTAATTGCATATTTATCGATTCTTCTAATAAATATGGAGAGTAGTGAACGGGTTTCGAAGTAATACCTCGCGAGGGTCATTTATCGTCTGTATGAACTAACCAACATTAAAAGCCTCAAGGCATGGCGGGCCTCTGTCCGGTAATATGGTCATGGTCATCCTGGCGAATCACCCTGGGGCCTTTATACAAGCCTTTAGTGTACGCCTGACTCACGATTGTATTTCTCTGTCAGTGATTCTCAATATCAATTTTCTTTCATTTTTTTTTATCCATTCCTCCTACAGAAACAGCTTTTTTATGCACTTGTCATGACCTAACCTAGCAACTATAGCAACCCCAAGAGTACAGCTACGATGGTCGTTCCTGAAGACCGGTACTGTACTGATTTAACATTGACCTATTCAACTTAGCACAATGGTAGTAGAACCCATGGCTCATTAAGAAAATTAAAAAAAAATTAATATAAAAAAAGTTGAACATCGATCAATCCACAGAATTGGTGCTCGTTAGACTTTTTCTTTCAATTTGAGAATCAATTTGATCGGATCGTTTTGCGGGCGACTGCCGTGACCTAGTTCGAGGCCCAACTCCTGTCTCCTGCAAGAATAGCACAAGAATATTCAACCTAACGTAGTTGTGTATAGTAAGCACTAAACTGAAAACTACACAAATCTGTACCTTTTTAATTCCGACGAGGATGTACAATGCTCCTCGTCGATTCAATAGCGTTTCACTAAACAATTTATTAGCCCCTTGTAGAAAAGATAGATGATTACTTGATTGACGAGGAACTTCTGTACTGTACAAATGAGCTGCCATGTCTTTCTCTATAAGGCGGACACGTGTATTGATATTCAACGACAAAAATGACAGTGGCCGTGGCCACGTTCTCTTCCCGGAGACGACGTCCTTTCTACGGGCCACGGTGCTCCGATTCGCTTTCGATATTAATATATAATAATTTCACTCTCAGCGGGTATCCGAGCATGGGCGATGCGTAGTATATAGTATATTCAGTGTAGTAATACCTGAGTTTCCTGAATGATACCAGGGTACAGGGTGTACCGTAATGTAAAAATATTTCAATTCCTAGTGGGATAAATTAAGAATTAGTAAAATCATTATGACGCAACATCCAATAGTAATTTTGAATGAATTTTTTTTGCAATAGAAATTGCACGATTGACCATCAAGAATATCTTTAGAAAGTTGAATGTTTCTCACTATTCTTATAGATGTCTGTTACTTTTCATGTAAAGTTTGTCACTGTAGAGCCAACTATTAATGCATCCGGCACGTGGACTTGTTTATCTCACGTATATATGCTGAATTCAAACTTGCCAAATTCAATGGAAACACACAAGGTTAGCATCCTGATTAACAAATTAAAACTTATTTTCAAAGAAAAATCATTAAATCCAAGATTAATTTGCATTTACATTTTATCACTGTCAACTTGCCTTCTAAAGTATGAATATTTTAATGTTTCTTTCTGCTTACTGTTGATACAAAATCTATCTTATTTATCTACTTGAAATCAGCCGAGCACGGTTAAGTGCGAGGTCACTTAATAATCATTTTTTAGCGACGGCAATGACTTTTCATTAATCCGTTATTGCATGGCAAATAAATAATTCCTGTAAAGCGCCAGGGATTTATATACAGAACTGAAACCTATACTGAATTCCGACGTATAATATAACTGCTTAGGAAGACACGAAAGGGCTCTTTGCTTGCATAACGACACCGCACAGGGAAGCCATATAGCATTCGCTGAAAAAAGTGTCAGGCGGATTAAAATGCTTTTACGTAAAAGTTGAATCCAATATTCCATCAAGATAAACTTCCGGTAAACATTACTTATCTAAGATGAACGTGTTGATAATCATTTTCTTTTATAGTATATATAAAACCGATTGTCTTAATAGGTATGTATGTATGAAACAATTAAATCGACGGGGCCATCTTCTTTTTCCCACCATATAAGTCAAGTTGCTCGGTACCTGCCGCACTTGACCTATATCTTGTTATGCTCGTAGCGTCCGGATACGATAGCCCAGGAACGAGAACAGGGTCGGGATGAGGACCTGGAGGTCGTACACAAAGGTCAAGAGTACTCCTATCCGTCTAGAATATAAACAGACAATAAAACAAAAGTATTCCAATCCTTAGCATCCATCCTTCCTCACTTCCTCGGCGACCGTCTAGCAACACTTGGTTAAGGTGGCGAAATCCATTTTCAACGACGGCGATGACGGCCTTGTGTCACGAGAACGACCTACGTCGTGTCGGTGACCGTCCCTTCCGCAAATTCGTCCGGATATCTGGAGAAGGTCGTTGAAAACTGCGTGATAATTTCCCAGGATATACACCGTATGCAGACACATCATTTTTATCACTGTGTCTCCTGTGTACGGTGCCCACGCAGATATCCTGGGACCTTCGAATATCGTAAGAGTAGTGAGCGCAGGCGTGGGCCATATTGGCAGCGAAAGTATTTAAGAAGTCAACGGGCCTTCGAGAAGGCCACTTGCTCTGTCAACTGTCACCTACATATTATATCAGTACATATACATAGGTACATATCTGTACACTAATATACATTGGTTAATCATAAGCAATACATGATACATGCACCTTCGTGCGTGTACGTACATATCTTTCATAGTACACATACAGTAGGTAATATCAGTGTATAATTACATACATATGTATATGTTTTCCTTTCACTGCATATATTACATATTGCTTGCTCGTATGCATTAGCTGAACACACTTTTACTTACACGTCGACACGCTGATACATATAGTCACTGACTGACTGACTGAACCATTTAATAGTGGGAGTAGTAATACAGTTTTAATACAGTATATACAGCACTCCTCGAAGAGTCCTGGTGAACTACTCCCACCCTGACAATCATTGCCACGCTCTGGTAAGGTAGTGCGCTAATATCTACTAGCGACAGAAGTACAGAAGTGCCAGTCGAATTCAGTGCTCGGTTTTGAACAGGTGAACCCATGAACTCCGTCTGCACGACGTTAGTGTAACGTGACTTATTGTAAGGTACCGGAATTTATCGGGATATGCCCGATGACAAGCTCCAGGTACCAAGTGTAATTTGCAATTAGTCTATCTTGTTGTCCCGGCTACGAGGTACTATTTGTGTTTTAATGTTAACTGCGTTCCTAGCGCTGGAACGTTCTTAGACAGAACCCGGTACTTTTCATAAAGTAACATGGAAGAACTTGAAGTACAGCAGGAATCGCGAGACACGTTGGGTAAATTGACATTTACACCGCCGCCGATGAAGAAGTCCGATACCCGGGATAGTATATCGTCTGTGGATAGTGATCTGAGTCTGACTTTTGACCGTAGAGGATCACGCGGTGAAGAAGCCGATCTGTCCGACAGCGCAAGTTCAGATTCTGAAAATAAGATATCTAAGAAGAGAGTAGTGGACGAGGGTACTGTATCTTTTGAAGATATCGTGGCACGTACTCCTGGTCAAGTTCCTGATAATAGTCAAAAGGTCACTGCTAAAGAGCGTCAAGGTCAGGCACCTGCAGATGAGGAATTCATACCGCCCAGTGATGAACTTGCCGATAAGATTTGCGCGCAGGTTGAGTTCTACTTCAGTGATGAAAATATCGTCAAAGATGCATTTCTTCTAAAGCATGTAAAAAGGAACAAAGAAGGTTATGTTTCGCTGAAGCTCATCTCTAGCTTCAAGAGGGTCAAACACCTTAGTAGGGATTGGCGTGTTGTTGGCGCTGCTCTCGCTAGGTCTAAAAAGCTTGAGGTGAATGAACTGGGGACCAAACTTAGAAGATTGGATCCGTTACCACCATTCGATCAGACGGCTCCTTCAAGGACGGTATTAGCTGCTAGACTACCCGTTGAAAAACTTTCTGTAGAAGCTGTTGCTGAACTCTTCAGACCATGTGGTGAAATTGCACTGATCAGGATACTCAGACCAGGTCACCCAGCACCTGCTGAGGTCAGTTTTCAAAATTTTAATTGAAAATTTCAGGGATTTGTAGGTCTTTTATAGGGCATGTAAAGATGTTTAAACTTCTAGGTACGCCAAGCCATCGCCAAGAGACCAGAATTGGCATCTAGTGAAGAATGCGCGCTTGTTGAGTTCACGGATTCTGCGTCTGCTCGAGCGGCTCTTAGGATGGACTTTGGTGATACCAGGATTTATGAATTGCAGCAACCTAGTGATAAGAAGAAAAAACAGCAAACTTCGTCAATGAAGAAGAATGCCGTGGCTAGAATAGCCAGAGAAGAGGCCTGTCATTCTTCAAGTTGTGCCAGTGGTTCTGAAGCTGAAGATGGTAGAACCCGACATAGGAGACCCATTCACAATCATCCAGTTTATCCTATGTATCCGGGACACGCATATCAAGGTGAAGATCTCAATCTTTCATATTCCTCTTTCATCTTGATATTTGTACAATTTGTATTTTGCAACTATGTTTTATTGTTATTCAGGTCCACCTTCCCCAGAAGCCTGGCTTTCTCGTAGACTGTCTTCATGTTCCATGTCTGGATCAGAAAATGGTTACATACTTCGTAGGCTGTCCTCATGTTCTGGCTCAGGATCAGATACTGGAAGCTTTAGCAGAAGGTTCTCAACATGTTCATCAAGTTCGGAAAATGGCAACTACTATCATCATATGTATTCTCCGCCATACTATCCTCAAAGTAGAAGATCATCATGCTGTCCAGCTACTGGTCCTACTAATTTTCCTGACTGTAATGGTGGTACAGGATTCAATCCAGGAAGACGAGGATCTGCGGACTGTGGGCCATTCCTCCGTAGGCTATCTGCCTGTAGTCGTGATTCAGGTTTTGATGGAACAACTAGAAGATTCTCTTCATGTTCTTCTTCTGGTTCAGAAAGTGGTTTCTTTGTAAGATCTAGGAGTAACAGTGGTTTGGTGATGGCCCACCTACCTGAAAATATAACTAGGATGCCATCAGGTCCTGATGGTACTCGCGGTTTTGGAAGACCACTCCAAACAAAAATAAACCATCACCTTCATCAAGTTACAACCCTACCACCTATTACAAATGTTGCACCTGCAGCAAATCCTATTGATGGAATGACTTGTTAGACTTAATTTATTTATTTCACCTAGTGAGTTCTTTAGAAGGTACCAAGATCAGAATTATTTCGTTGTTTATCATTATGCTAGTACCCAGGAAGTTATTCTTATTTATTCACATCAGGTTTATTTATTCCTTATAGATGTCCTATTTAATTAAACAATGTATAGTTAGTACAAAGCCTCTATCGTGTGGTTTATACTGTTCAAAAAATATATATACATGCATTAATTATATTTAATGAAAATTAGGTTAAGTTACCCCTAGACCCTGACCTAGACCTCGAGGAGAAGGCGTAAGTAGGAGATAGAATCTCTATAGAAAAAATTCCGTGAACGTAACTAAACTGGTACGTATGCGTTTTGCGTCTACGCAATACTATAATATACATGTCACTCTACTGCTGAATTCTATTACGTTTCAGTATATATTTTGAGGGCATGGAACTCGACGTCCATCGGGCTATGGCTTTGTGTGTAGAATTCGACGTGGTAACGGATAGTTAAGATTAATGTATTTATTTTCGCCAAGTTTACATATTTATATGTTGTAAAAAGTTTATTTAACTACAAAAGAAACCTTAGGATTGCATTATTATCTAATTTGTGATGCCTAGTAGATACCAGACCGTCAGTAATTTTATCAAATCGTATAGGTTAGGTGTTCTGTTTACTTGTCAGTACTTCCGTTCGTATTAGTTTGTCTACACAGCCTAGGACAATTCTGACTCTACAATATGAATATAATCTCATCTTCTGGGAAGTACTGAATTCTGTGTCATTAAAGTATTATTATTTGAAAGTGGGTCATTATGTTTTTCCCTATTGGATGGCCTCGAGTACTCAACTCAACAGATCCTGAGAATATTCGTGCAATAGTTTGCAACAGAGATAAAAAGCTCTTTGCTATTCTTACTACTGATGCTCTGGCCATATGGTTTTGTAAGGTGCGTAATATGTATTATAGAATGCTACTTCAATTTTGAATATCATTATCCACATATGGTTTTTTATTCTAGCCCTGTGTACCTATTGTATTTAACAGACGTAATGCAGACTCTCTAAGAAAGCATGGTGACAATAGTCTAGTTCAATGGCGTCCAGATTCCAGTATGCTGGTGGTTACGGTGATTAAATTAAGGAATTTATTAGTTTGATGCTGATGGAAGCATTAATTCTTGTGAATTAAGTTACATAATGGTTTCATGGGGATTTTCTTTAGACTACTGACAGTTATCTTCTCTTTTATCGACTCTTTGATGGCGGTGCAGAAGGTCACAGTTTATATGAACAGAAGGATTCTCCTGTGAGCAGTCTGAGAAGGGACAGTGCTGAACTATTCATTAAAGAAATTATACCGACATTGTTTTTGACATTTGTAAGTTCACTCATGTATCCGTTAAATGTATGCTTGAACGTTTTTGTTATTTAAAAATTTGGTTTTACGTAGGAAAAACCAGTATGGGTCGATGGTGGTATCAGCTCTTTGGTATGTATCCGCGATGAACTTATGATAGCCACCAAAACAAGTCATATACTCCGACATAAATGGGATGGATTAGCTAATAGAGACTATTCATTGGATCTCCGACGAATTCCTTTTAGTGTAGATCAACAAGTTTCTACTACAGCATTACCCATAGCAGAAAACAATGTCTATGTAGCTGACATTGAGTACTCTCCACCTGTTGGTGGTTTTGCTGTGGTTCTAAACAATGGCAAAGCTGCTTTTCTTACTGCAGAGTCTTTAAAATTCGACCCTAATGTAAGTTTCATACTCGAAGTTGTGTTGAACCAGGAGTTTAGTGTTCACCATGTGTATTATTCCAGCAAGTCCAAGGAATATGGGCTCGGGATCTAGAAGATGCCACGTGTGCTGCAGTTAATCATAAGTATCGTCTTATAGCATTTGGTAGACAAAAGTAAGTCAACAGCTATTTGGTTTTTAACCTATAAATGCATTCTCTTTTCTATGCACCATAAGTCAATGTATCTGTTAATCTACTTCATGCAGTTCGGAGGGTGCTGTATATTATGTGGATGAAAGTACAGGCAGTCTGGAAGTATCACATACTCTAAGCCTATCATCGAAGGACTATCCTGGTAGGCCAGGTAGTGTCAGATGTCTGAGATGGACTCCAGATAGCTGTGCAATAGCCTTAGCCTGGGAAGGTGGTGGTTTTGCGATTTGGAGTGTATTTGGTGCTTTGCTACTCTGCACGTTAAAATGGGATTATGGTTTAAGGACAGATCTGATCCGCGACAATCCACTTAATATTCACACAATGGTATGTTATGACTCTGTTTAAGTTATACACACGAATATTCAATGTGATAACTAATAAAAGCTTGCGATTAAGGAATGGTCAGCAGAAGGATATCAACTGTGGATGCTACAGGAGTCTGGTAGCTCCAGTACCATTGAAGAAAATGGTAACAATAATGATGTCATTTGTAAAAGGCGATCACTCATACAAATGGATTTTGTGAAGAGTCCATTGACTGTAAATCCATGCATGGTAATTATTATTATTCTCTACATCAAATTATAATTGAAATCAATTGTTTTCAATTCATTTTATTTAACAAACGCAGAGCCATCATGGAAACTTGTACCTTCAAGGTGAAGATAGATTATACCTTAACCTAGGCGGTGGGGTATCGACAAATATCCATGGTTCTCATCAAGTGAATGATTTACCATTAGATACTTCTAACCAACCATTAGCCAGTACAAAGCAGTGGTTAGTGGTAGCAATACCTAGTGCCTACAGTGGTTGTAACTGGCCAATTAGAGTAAGTATTTCAATGAAATCTAATATAAAAGATGTAATATCTATAACACTTTTTTTGGTTCAGTATACAGCAATAGACAATGAGGGTATCAGTATCGCTGTGGCTGGGCGTACAGGTCTAGCGCATTACTCCCTTTTGTCAAGAAAATGGAAACTATTTGGTAACGAGACTCAAGAACGTGATTTCATTGTGACCGGTGGACTTTTATGGCATCGTGGCTATTTGATTGCTGGTAGTTATTCGTTGCTTGAAGACAAAGACCAAATTAGAATCTATCCCAGAGATACACGACTGGACAATAGTTATGTCAAAAACTTTAGAATGCCTTCACAAGTTCTACTTTTGAATACGCTGAAGGAGAAACTACTATCCTTTTGCGCCAATGGACAAATCTCGATTTATGATATGACTGTCGAAGGTGTTGAAGGTAACATCATAAATAGTTTTCTTGTCTTGATATTTTTCTGTGTAATATAACTTTTTTGTTTTACCAGGTTCTGGAGCTATTGAACTCACTAGAATTCAGACAGTTGACATTAGTGGTTTATGTGTTCATCCAGCATGTGTGGTTAGTGCTACTCTGACTACAATCCGGGCAGAGACAGCAGGAAGTCATCCGCATCCGGAGAGTCTTCTTCTAAATGTGTCTGGCCGACTTCTAATGGTGCAGCGCGAACATGGTAATCCAGATAATCCCGATGTGGTAAGTTACATTAGTTAAATAATTAGTTTCTTATATTTTTGAATCATTTTTTAACTTTTTAATTTTTGAGTTAGCTCTACGCCTGTAGCACACCAACCGTTCTTGCATCCTGTGTGGAGAATGTATGGGTCCCTTGGAGGTCTCGAAGAGACAAACCACACTTAACTGAAGCTCTATGGTTATTTTGTGGTGCACATGGAATGCGCGTGTGGCTGCCACTCTTTCCCAGGAATCATCAAGACAAGGCGCATACTTTTATGAGTAAAAGGATAATGCTTCCTTTTCATTTAAGAATTTATCCATTGGCTATACTCTTCGAGGATGCTATACTCCTAGGCGCTGAAAACGACACCGTTCTTTACTCGTCAGATACACACTCACCATTCTCATTACCTTTTAGTTTACTAGAATTGACAGTAAGTTGATAACAAAGTACTGATTAGATCAGATGCCATTATTCTTGGTTGGGAGTATTATTTTTAATTATTATCGTCTTTTGCAGAGCCAGGTATATTTGCATCAGATACTACGACAACTGATACGTAGAAATTTGGGTTATCATGCCTGGGAAATTGCAAGATCCTGTTCGGCTCTTTCATATTTTCCTCATTCCTTGGAATTGCTTCTTCATGAAGTACTCGAGGAAGAAGCTACCAGCAAAGAACCGATTCCAGATGCTCAATTACCGTCTGTAGTAGAATTCATTCGAGAGTTTCCTGGTGTCTGGGCCAGAGCCGTGGTGCAGTGTGCTAGGAAAACGGAAATTGCACTTTGGCCTTATTTATTTTCTGTTGCTGGATCGCCAAAGAAGTTACTTCAAGATTGTCTACAACGTCAACAATTGGATACCGCAGCTAGTTACCTGATCATACTTCAAAATCTCGAGCCATCCTCAGTCAGCAGGCAGCATGCCACACTACTACTGGACGCTGCCCTGGAACAGGGCAGATGGGAACTCTCGAAGGACCTAGTTCGATTTCTAAGAGCTATTGGTAAAAGACGTTCTAGAGTTAACCTAGGAAAATACATGATCCATTTTTCTCTAACATGATACATAATTTCAAGATCCTAATGACGTGGAATCACCCAGGACATCCTGGGGTGGTACCGGAAAACTTGGTGGACCTCCTCAGACTCCACCTGTTTCTCCACATGAGGATGACCTCTCTCTCGTTCTGGGAACGATGCAAGTATCTCGCAGTAGAAGCTACAGTACTACAATTAATCCTAAATCCCAGTCCGAGACAAGCAGTAAAGATGCTTCGGGATCATCTATGCTGGAGAAAACCAGGAACGTTGTAATGAGACGTAAGAAGTCTGTGCCTGTTGTAGCTAAGATCGAGAAGACATCAGAAAGCAAGTAAGTTAATCTGATTATTCTTCAATAAGTATGTTCGATAACTCGAGATCATATGTTCATAGAGAGGGTTCCGCTGAAGAGTTTTTCATTGACGTAATACTCCAACGACATGCACGTCGCCTTTTATCGGCGCGTCGTTTAGCTGATCTAGGTAGATTTGCAGCAAGATTAGATTTCCACTTGGTGACTTGGCTCGCCAGAGAGCGCGATCGGGCTGCCAAGATAGACGACTATGTGGTTGCCCTGAAAGCCGTTCACGAGGACTTCGCTGTTCCTTACCCAACATTATTTCGTAGAATGAGCGCCATGTCATTACAGTCTACGAGATCTGTCAGTTTTGACAATCCCGAGGAAGAGGATACTGGAGTTGTGCCTACACTGGCTAACACATTAATAAGTCCCAACATTGCTGTTGATCTACCCGATAGTGGTTACACCAGTTTACCAAGTGGAAGACCACCATATACCAGTTTGGTGTCTCCGGTAGCTAGTCTGGAAACACAATTCCCTGCTGTGGAAGCGAAACTTACACCCCACATGTTCCAAGGTCAGTCCTAAATGTTTATTCAAATTCGCATGATCTGACTTAATTCCTTTATTCATGATTCAGATGCTAGCAGTGTACTGAGCGACAGTACTACCGTGTGGAGAGATGATGTGGAATCAAGAATAGGTACCGGTGTTACTAGCAGAAGTTGTTGGGCCTCACCAGAATCCATACTAGAACCTAACATTGATACACCCATTGCCTCAACATCCTTGAGCTCCTCTTTAGGAGCAAGTTCTGGATCCGTAAGTAGAGCTGAGGTCCAGCTCAGGTATCTTCTCCAACTGTTTTTGGAAGGAGGATGTCTAGGATGGGCTGCAGTGCTGGCCATTATTCTTCGAGATGTACCTGCTCTGGCGAGGACTGTCAGAGCTGCCCATGCACCGATGCAAATATTAGATTCAATCATTAATCTAAGAGATGGGTTGATGGGGCTCATTAAGTGGTCTGATCGTGAATGGTAATGACACTAGTAAATTTCTAATAATAACATTATTTTTCTACATAATTTAAACAGAGGTCCTATGATATTACAGTTTGGGCTATAATCCATTCCTCGTGGGAAAACCAATACAAAGTCAAGTATCATTACTAAGTCGATTAGTATTAACAAAACAACATCAGCAACAGAAACTGGAAGATGTACCACGGGAAAATAGTACACCATCCCCAAGCCCAGCACCATCCTCAGGAAGTAATCCCAGAGGAAACATATCAAGATCAAGACATTCCTCAATTAGTCACACTTCTACGACGGCCCCCCTAGAAGAAGAACGGTCCCATGAGTCTTCCTTGTCTAACGACGAACCAGGATTCCGAGGAAGTTACAGTAATCTGCCAAACGGTGCCGAGAATAGAGCACCACAGTCAGACTGTATAATCTCGTAGACAATTTCATCAATTTCTTAACATAGGATAAAACTCCTGAAATGTAAACTCAATTATTCGTCCCTTTCCCAAGGAAGTCGCAATGAATTGCGACTTCACACAGAGCGTACACAGGGTCAGGATCGAGCGAGTCTATTTAATAACTTACTCAAAAATCAAAAAAAAAAAATACAATCTTGCTCGTTCCATATTTAATCAAACTGTCCATTTAACACTGGGCATACAACCTCGACTGTATGTCATCATATGATATGATACTCTGGATATTTGTCAAGGATTGCTCAAAATCGGATACTTATAAGTATTCCTGCAATTAATTCTCGGATATGATCTAGCCGGCGATTAAAAAACGAGGTTCGATATTAATAGAGCGACAATTAAAGAGTGCATTTACGATTTCGCGATTGTCCACTTAATTCTCTTTTGTTTCTTTCGTGGTTTTCGCGCAATCGTGGGCCAGTTATTATAATTATGTGCAAATATTGTACGAGATATACCTTTGATTTTAAATACATACGTTATATTTTCCCATATATGTGAATTGTGTATATACGTATTACGTGCCCATGATACATACTTATCCAAGAATAGTTTTTTTATTCAATAGGTTCTACAAAAGTACATTGAATTTTTCAAACCGTTTCTTATTTCTCCTTCTTTGAGCACTACCGCCAATAATCTCGATCTCATGAGAATTAAAAACCCATTTAACTGTTAGTCTTTATCTGACTTGTATAAAAATGAGACAAATTTCATTATGGAAGTATTATAAAGTTTAGCAAAAATCGCAAAGAATAGAAAAAATGGCAAGAGTTGCTTAAAAACATATGTAAAGTAACAAAAAATAACTGACAAAGAGATTAATATTTGCTATCGACTCATTTCTAAATTTTCCATTTTATTCACTGCCCATAGTGAGGATTATATGGTGCCTGTTTATTATATACTTCAGTGGTATACGGTTGATGTTCTGGTGGTTGCATGGTACCTGTGGAAAGAAAGAACAAGAGATCTCAAACAAAAGTACGTATAAGCCCACTTATATTTTTCCTAAACTTTATATCAATCCTCCCACTCTATTTTCATTATTTAAATATGACACAATCAATCACCTGTCACAGCGACATTCCCGTTAGGATAGACATTGTACTGAGGATTCGTGACTGAATGTCCAGCATACGAGGTTGTGCTATTCGCAGGAGTCTGTATAACGTGAACCACTGGTGTCGTGTGTACGTCTGTAAAATATTTTATACTCTTAGGACTCTGATGACTCCATGAAATTATTGTTGGAATAATTTTTACATTTTCCTTTCACTTTCTCCAACGACAAAGTGTCTGTGTATGTACACGACCGACCATGCATTACTCCGAAGATTCGTTTGGCTTGAAAATCTTTTCGTTCGCATTGATTACTTAGAGAAAGGTGGGACGCTCTATTTTTTCGTTTAAATTTAACAGTTAATTAGCATTTTACGGGATTGGTATTTAAATAAACGTGGTGTAGTCTTTGGTAGGCCAATTGTTGATTTTTTACCTGATCCTTTTATTGCGTTCTTATTCGTCGCTTGATAGTATATATGGAAAATAAAAAAAAAATTATTTCGCAATAATATTCATCGATTAAGTATATTACCAAAAAACCAATTTTTATGTATATATAGTTGTTGCATCGGTCGCACTTTTAAAAATAATATACATATGTGTGTGCATATATATTATTCCATTGAAGCACACGCACACACACGCACACGCACACACATATATATACACATATAGGAATACTTTTACATAGAGATTTTATGTTAGTATATACGTATATAAAAAATATCATTAAGGAAATTATTCACAAAACTCCTCGTGATCGGGTGATACCGAATGGATGAAATTTATGCATTGGCATACGGATGACGCCCGATAACGCGGCGTATCTGTGTAAACGATCACATGGAACCTGTCGCGCTTTTTGTCACTTGTCATTAGTTTCTCGTTCGATTTTAGAAATTTGTATAACGTAGGTACTAATACTAACTCCACACACGTATACATGTGTGTTGTAATAAGCAATAATAGAAGAAAAAAGATTTTATTATAAAAAGACGGGAATTATTTCTTAAGTCTACATATTAATTTTTTTAAGCTCGAAGACGTTCTAAATCCTTCGAATCTTCTATAAAGCTATGCAGTTATGCGGGAATGTATGTTCTTTCTTTTGTCAATATAAACTTGAGGCATACGAGGAATGTGACACATCGCGATGCGCATCGCGAAGTGTTTTTTAAAACTATGCCAGGCTGATGAGGTTCTCAAGCCATGGTCGGTCCTGAAAAACAATGACGAAAAGTATTTCTTAATAGATGAATGATAAATGATGAAAAACGTACTTGGATTTGCTGTGAACGAGTTTCAACGTCATAGTTAAATAATGGTAAACCCCATGAACGGTGAAGTTATGATAGACAGTGAGAAGAGGATATATTACAAACACAAGTATTTTAATAAATTATTTCCTTACGGCCGTAAACGGTTCCCCTGTGACGTCTACGGTACCAAGGGCAACAGCTGCAGCACAGGCAAGAAATGCAAAATATTATCAGTGATACTATCACGACCACTGCTATAACTGCGGGCAGTATGAATTTAATTCTGAAACAAATTAGGTACGATTATTTATATATTACTGTAAATCACATCACGTTTATTCAGTGTAATTTAGACATCATATTCTCAGTAATAAAATAATGAACTTCACCAGTATTTTTTATTTTAAATGATAACCAATTATCGTTATACCGATAACGAGAGGTCGTATACTAGAGTTCTCAAAGATCCTGTGTATATTTCTAGTGCGATGCTTACGCTGTGGTCGTAGCGAATTCCTCAGCGGTGCAACAATAAGTAATTTCTCTATTGAAGTCGATACAGCAGTATTTCTTGTCCGAAGAGTCCATAACTCTGGGACATTTGTGAAGTAGATCGTCCATGAGGCCAGTACTTTGGCCATATTTGCAATCGGTATCTGTAAATTAAAATAAATATAAGTTACGTTAAAGCTACAATTCAATTTCACTAAGTGTTAAAGTACATTCTACCAGTTTTTGCTTTTTCATTGTATTATATTTATCCAGGTCAATTTAAACGAATGTCCATCAAAAAAGAAATGCCTTTAAATAAATTTAATTGAAATAGGAGGGACGCAGGTATAACCTCCTGTTTTTTTTTTCCCCCGGTGATTTGAGAAAGCGAATGTAACAATAGTAGCCAATGTATTACCAAGTTCATTTTGTTCGCGTACTTAGTGCGTTTCAAGGTTGCAAAATAAAAAGCAGCCATGCTTTGGTCGGATAATCTATGTGCCAACATTGTACCAGAATTTATAGAAAAATAAAGAAATTTTAATGAGACAGATTAGGCTTAAGTAATATGCAATAAGGATATTTTTCTTAGAACTGTACTCCCGTAGTTTATTATTATCATGTGAATCTAATAATGAATAATCATTACAACGCCAATGTATCTATGACTCCGATATTATACCATTTAAAAAAAAATTTCAAAGTTCACTGACATCGCGGTGCAAACATTTTAAAACATTCATTAACCCCGGAGTAGGCGCGTGGGATGGCTGAAACATCTCCAGCCAATGGCTGCATTCTGTAGACACAGCGCTGAGAGAGGAAAAACCTCTGATTGGTCAAATTTTACAGCTGTGTAAGTTTTATGATGAATTGACGAATCAAACGTATTTATTCCCTCAGCGCTGTTTCTGCGCAACACGGCCAATGCTTCTCAAACGGGGAACATAATCGTACAACTATTTCTTGTTTAGTGG
>JASANN010000205.1:623359-748989 GCA_031762395.1 Calameuta pygmaea | reverse complement strand
ACAATATGTTATAAAAATTCTCTTTTAAGAGTTATCTAGTACTTCTCAAATGGGGAACATAATCGTACAACTATTTCTTGTTTAGTGGACAATATGTTATAAAAATTCTCTTTTAAGAGTTATCTAGTACTTCTCAAATGGGGAACATAATCGTACAACTATTTCCTGTTTACTGGACAATATGTTATAAAAATTCTCTTTTAAGAGTTATCTAGTACGCAGAAACTTTATATCTTTTCTGAACGGGTGAAAACTTATGAACAGATATTTTTCAACCGTATCAAACGTAAAAATGTTTCATATTGTTTCCTGCCTAATTTTGATATCTCATAAGGTTACTACTATTTCATGAACGATGATATCTGCTGTCTGACACATCTCCTCATTGGAGGAGGCAGCCATAAGGAAAGGAAAGAAGGATGATATCTGTTGTCATGTGCAAGTTTTTATCTATATTAAGTCATAGTAATTCAAAACCACTGTCAGTTCTTATAACGTTTACCACCTCTTTTATTCTGATTCTCAATATCAAATTAGAAACAAAAAACAGTTCGTGGGACGGACTATAAAATATTTATTGTATCAAAATCTAACCGGATTGTATGCGACCGGATGTATATCTGTATGCAACTCAGTAGGGCGTAATTTATCGTCCGAAGAGATAAATTGAACTACCATAATTCTTCATAAGTATGACGCATAGCTCTCGATACAATCCCATTTGACGTTCATATAATTGATAATTTATGCAAGAAAGATACTCAATTTTTTTATTTCAGTAAATATTAAGTACAATACATTTTATTATTTTCGAATAAAGATGAACTCTAAAGATGCTTTTTCAAGTCAGTCAGACTAGTTTCACTTTTCGGAAAACTAGACTTCTCATTGGTCAAAGTCATTCCCCATGAGAAATTTGGTCAACGCGGATTTTCATATTTTAGTTGTATCATTGACCTGGAAAGTCTGCCTTATGTATCTATCTAGATTGAGATTGTATATTTTACTTATTAAAGTAAAAAAAAAAAGTAATTAAATCGATTGTACCAGTACTTTAGTGTACTAGTTACTAACAATTTATAGAAAATGTTAGTGAAAAGGTTTCATTCCGGATCTACGGATTACTGGCATCCTTGAACACCGTGAAGGTTTGACTAAACGATTTTCATTCTGCAGAAGAAATGTGACCGATTATTCGTGTTTCCTATCTGTTCTTGTAATTTCAAGTCGAATGACACGTCTTTCAGGGTAACAAGATATGCCAAATAAGAAATCTGAAATTTCGGATGGATAAAACAAAGTTTATCAAATTCTGAAAATTACGATGTTAAATATATATACTACATAAATATAAAACAGCAATACATATATTAACGACTATATGTCAGACAGTTTACAGATATGTATTAAACATTGTAATGAAGAGTACCTGAAACACTGATAAGTATAAAAAAATTGTGCTTGTAATGCGAGGAAAAAGATAACAGTGTGGAATCTTAATAGTAATAAAAGGAAATAGTTAAATTATGTAAACTATTAGTCTTACATTGAAGTAAATAGAAATTGAACAGATTCAAACTCAGGTGACCAGTAATAGAACAACTAATACCATCTAGCGTTAAATAGGAAAATTACGTAAACGTGAAATACTGCACAGCGAACCTAAAATGTGATTTTAATTAAAATTTTGTGAAATAACATTTGATTCCGTGTGTGAATGATAATTTTAAGCTTGTTAGGTTCCAAGTAAATAGAATTATAGTTTACCTCTTCTATACAAGAGACCTCACTGCATGAAAAGACGAAAATTTGCATTTGCTTTTCAAGAGCATTGTTATTCCAAAATAAAATTGCTGCTGTAAAAAAGACGCAAACAGGTTCTAAACTCTCCTCGATGATAAGCAGCTATTTTGATAATTTTTATGAATTCGAAAAGATAATTCCAAAAATATTCTCAGTGAACACAATTTTAATATTCATATCGAATATCACATTCAGAATTTAACGCAGCAGACAATTAGAAAAAATTTCGAGATAAAAGGTAATATTATCTATGTTTAATAACACGTTAAAGATAACAAAGTTCCGAGAACGGTCAAAGTTGCACTCAACAAATTTCGATGAACGATTCTAGTAATGAGAATCGGGACAGGATAATAAAAGAAAAGACTGAACTTATCACTAGGAGAATTAGAACTATTCCACTATAGATATATTGTTAGCCCCTCCCAAAATAGTTGCAAGGAGGAAAAAGAGTTTTTAAAAATATGTAGAGAAGTGATTTGTATAGAAATGGAAGAGAGAAAAAGTAAAAAAGATTAAGTATAGGCTTACTCAATGCAGAAACTGCCAGGATACAACACGTGAGCACGAAGAGAATCTTTATGTTTGACATTGTCGGTGATGCTCTACTGGCGCAAATAGAGTTTCTAATATACTTCAAGATGAACAGAAGTGATTGGTGTAGTTGTAATACCGATGAAAATTACTGAGTATGGCAATATCTAACTCTTCGAGACTGTGAACAACGTGACGCACACAACTTGTTTCCTTAGGACTCTTGACGCCAACCACTTCTGCTCTGAAAAAATCCGAACTTGTCGTTGACGGACAAAGGATTATATTATATGTGTATATATATATATATATATATATATATATATATATATGCATCTGTGTGTGTGTGAATAATCACGAATGTAGCCGAGGCTGACCGAGAATATCCGATCGCTTTCGGTGAGTTGATCAATTTACTCCTCAGGTACTGCTAATGCTGCTAATGTCCGACTGAGTTTCAATTCACATAAGTGTGATTATTAGCGTTTTCGATTGAATGGATTTATAGTACCGAGAGATCAATTGATGAATCGAATATCGCCTGCGTTCAATTTATGGATCGTTAGATTTATATATATGTATAGTTTAAGTATAGTTTCTTATGTTCGATTCAAATTTGTAATTACCCTCTGAGTACATCTTGTACCTCAGTGAAGTTAGCCGGACAACTTTAACTGTTTAACTTTTTATCATACCTAATCGATTGGCGGTCGTTTGATGGTCATTGGTGGCGTAATTAAAACATTTGGTGGTCACTCATTCTTTTATAATCAAGTAATCAAAATTTGACCGTGAAGTTAGCGGAAAAATATTTTTTTTTCAACGAATTAAGTTTTTCAGGTGCTCAATCGATGCGTAATCGTTTGGTGATAACGAATATCATAATTAAAACGTTTGGTGGTCGTTAGTTCTCGTACAAAATTTAAAAACGATGCAGTCTAGCTGGACTGAATATGGGAGTATGAACACACATTTACGGTCGACAAAACAGATATTTCCGAACAGATTGTCCTTACGAAAGAATTAATCAATGCAAGAACGCTAACCGATGATTGGTAGTCTAATTAAAACATTTGGTGTCCATCAATTAATGCACGAGATACGAATAATCATACCTCCGCCGTACGGCGAGCACCAAACGTTGTGATTGGCTGAGGAATGGATACAGGGGTATCGCATCGAAACACATTTTACGTGATAAATCTTATAATACTAAACCGATCTTGCTCGGCAAGGTCCCATTCGAAGCAGAAACTGTAGCCGATGTTTGGTAGTCTAATTAAAACATTTGGTGGTCATCGATTAATGCACGAGATATGATTAATCATACCACCGCCGCACAGCGAGCACCAAACGTTATGACTGCCTGAGGAATGGATGCAGGGGTATCACATCAAAACACATTTTACGTTATAAAACTTATATTTCCATAGGTTACTCATTTACTCTATAGCTTACTGTTTTAGTTCATTTACAGGTTCAGCATATCTTTTTTTTTTTTGATAGTTCGTATGAACTAAACTGTAAATGAACTAAAACAGTAAGCTATAGAGTAAATGAGTAACCTATGGAAATATAAGTTTTATAACGTAAAATGTGTTTTGATGTGATACCCCTGCATCCATTCCTCAGGCAGTCATAACGTTTGGTGCTCGCTGTGCGGCGGTGGTATGATTAATCATATCTCGTGCATTAATCGATGACCACCAAATGTTTTAATTAGACTACCAAACATCGGCTACAGTTTCTGCTTCGAATGGGACCTTGCCGAGCAAGATCGGTTTAGTATTATAAGATTTATCACGTAAAATGTGTTTCGATGCGATACCCCTGTATCCATTCCTCAGCCAATCACAACGTTTGGTGCTCGCCGTACGGCGGAGGTATGATTATTCGTATCTCGTGCATTAATTGATGGACACCAAATGTTTTAATTAGACTACCAATCATCGGTTAGCGTTCTTGCATTGATTAATTCTTTCGTAAGGACAATCTGTTCGGAAATATCTGTTTTGTCGACCGTAAATGTGTGTTCATACTCCCATATCCAGTCCAGCTAGGCTGCATCGTTTTTTAAATTTTGTACGAGAACTAACGACCACCAAACGTTTTAATTATGATATTCGTTACCACCAAACGATTACGCATCGATTGAGCACCTGAAAAACTTAATTCGTTGAAAAAAAAATATTTTTCGGCTAACTTCACGGTCAAATTTTGATTACTTGATTATAAAAGAATGAGTGACCACCAAATGTTTTAATTACGCCACCAATGACCATCAAACGACCGCCAATCGATTAGGTATGATAAAAAGTTAAACAGTTAAAGTTGTCCGGCTAACTTCACTGAGGTACATCTTGTGTGATACTGACTAGGTTTCCAGCATGCCAAATTCACCACGTAGAATTAACTAATCACTTCCAACATTGGAAAAGAAAATTCGCATATTCTTTTCAAATGTTACACATTATTGGTTAATTCTACTTGGTTAAAAACAGGTGTCATAAGTGTCAAAAGTCATTGTGGGTGGTCGATATAATGCTAAAAATTTATTATCTGTTTAAAATAAAAATGGAAACCCACGAAATATCTTGGACGGACTAACGAAAATTACCGATAGCTAAAACTGCAGAATACGACTCTTTCTTCAAGGACTACATGTTAAAAAAACTAAACAATACACCGCTAGCTTCAAGGAGTCCTATTAAGCAGTTTAATCAGACCGTCGTTTTATCCACCGACAAAAATATCAATTTCTATTATAGGAGGCTAACTTTCTGCAAATAGATCTATAACTCACACCCGGTATAAGAAATTTTGAAAATAAAAGAGCAATGCACTTGTTAACCTATTTAGTTCCTATTGAAGAGCAATTGAGGCGCTACTGTCGAGGATGACAGATGATTCCGAATCATGTTCCGAATCTATGCAATACTATCGCTACGTGTGGTGTGCGAATGAACTAGTAGCAACGGCTTTGATGTGTGTATATGTTAGACTGGAAATCCTTGTTCTCTGCTGTATACTTAATTGTATCTTTCTTAAATATCTCAAGTCATTATTAAGATTTCAGCAAAATGGTGAGTTTAATTGAAAAACATGTATTTATTTTACTAGATGGACTTAATGTAGTTTGGCTGGATAATAGTATTTGGTGGGAATGATTTAGGTTAAGTTGGAAATGCACTGTCATCCACATGAAATTATCAATTTAGGCTCGCAGGTACGATACACGTACAACAATCTTCTCTCCAGAAGGCAGATTATATCAAGTAGAATATGCTATGGAAGCTATAAGCCATGCTGGCACTTGTCTTGGTATCTTGGCTAACGATGGTATACTCTTGGCTGCGGAACGGAGAAATACCAATAAACTTCTGGATGAGGTTTTCTTTTCGGAGAAGATTTACAAGCTGAATGATGATGTTGTGTGCTCTGTTGCTGGTATCACTTCCGATGCTAATGTTCTGACAAACGAGTTGCGTCTTATTGGACAAAGATATCTGTTACAATATGGAGAAACTATACCTTGTGAACAGCTTGTGTCTTGGCTCTGTGATGTAAAACAAGCGTACACTCAGTATGGTGGAAAGAGACCTTTTGGTGTTTCTATCCTCTACATGGGCTGGGATCGTCATTATGGGTATCAGCTGTATCAGTCTGATCCTAGTGGCAATTATGGTGGGTGGAAGGCTACCTGCATTGGTAATAATTCAGCTGCTGCTGTGTCCTCTTTAAAGCAAGAGTATAAGGAAGGTGAAACTACTTTGAAGGATGCCATGGCACTTGCTATTAAAGTCCTGTCCAAGACTTTAGATATGAATAAACTTTCAGCTGATAAGGGTATGTTACTGTTTACATACTGTCATAATATTGTATTGCAGTAAATCTAGTATGACATAAGCTAACCTAACCTAACCTGATCTACTTGTAGTTGAAATGGCTACATTAACAAGAGAAAATGGTAAAACTAAGACACGAATATTGCCAGCTACTGAAGTGGAGGCTCTGATTGCAGAGTATGATCGTTTGGAAGCTCTCGCAGAACAAGCAAAAAAAGAGAAACAGAAACTATAGGCTAGCAAAGGAAACTAAGATAATTTTTACTTTGTATGGTTATGTCACAGAAAGATTATTGACTGCACGATAAAATAATAAAATAATACGACTTTTTCTTTATGTTTTAGAAAATTTATCTTTTCACTTCACAAGTGTTTTTCCAATATTCCCTTCACCATTAATAAAGTACAGTAGAAACTGCATTTAGACCATTTTCAAAAAATATATGATTTTGTTGATGATGTCCAATGCAGTGGTACTGCCCATGGTGGTAGTTGGTCTAAAATGGATTTATAGGGCAAATCCGCCAATCTTGAGTATAAAAAGTAATGGCTGACAAAGAGGACATCGATAACGGCATCCGCATCCGTGGAAACCTGAAATTAAATGGACATCGATTACAAGCTATAATACAGTAACAATCAATAGCTTACCGTCATATCTAGCCACAATTGCCAAGGACCTGCTGGGTCTGATGCTGAACTTAGTAGAATAAAATAAAGTGGTCTGTCATTCCACGAGATGTTTGTGGTAACGTTCTCAAGCAGTGACCAAGAATTGAGAACTACACCGCTACGAGGTACCAAAATAAGATTCAAACGATTTGATCCCGATACGTTCAAGTACAATCTTCTAGCTTCAGCGGTGGTGCTATTCCAAGCAGTTGTTAATATTGATTCTTCAGTCTGATTAATGGTTGGGGCTTCTGAAGAAACCCAAATACTCTTGTCTCTAAGATAATACAATGTATTAAATACTTATCCCGAATTTTGGCCTACCTATTAAAATGAGCTTACATAAGCGGAATATCTCTGGTCTTCCACAAGGGCATCCCGCAGTACGTAATATTATTATTACAACTGACACCAACTACTTCAGCATTTTGTAACTCGGGTATCGCTTCCTGAATCAGTTTCGGACTATTTCTATCTAGGTTTAGGATCCAGTAACCTGCATCAGTAGCAATGACGTGGCCATTGATATCATGAAAAGTTCTTTGAGTGTGCTAGAAGTATGAAAAGTAAGAAAGCGGATTCTTTAAATGAATATTTATTAATTTCATAATACTTACAATGAGCCAGAACCTTTCTGGTGACGGATTAGTGGGTTCACCACTGTATGGGAATCCCAAAGTTGTAAAGAGAACACCAAGGAGTATGATAAGTGTAGCAAGTACAAAACCAGTTATAAGAGTGTAAGGACGTTCTAAAAGGCATATCAACGGTGCCCAAAAACTACAGAAGATCACGGAAACTACACCGTACAATGCAGCTATGTAAAGATCAGGAATGAGCTGTGATCCTACCCTTCCCATTATAGCCATTAGTGAAGTCATAAAATTGACTGTCCACAACCCATACAAACTCGGAATAAGGAGCCCTATGACTACGTAGACTAAAAGCCACCGAATCGCTGCAACAAAAAAATTGTTTATAACATCATCCGTAGAGTTGACGCATACGGTGAACATTTTTGCGGATCTTACTGTGTCTTTCCAAACGTAATACAGCAGATATAAAAAGGGCAGATGAGCTGAATCCACAAACCATGGTCAATACATATGAAGATCTCAAACCTGCAATGACGGCGATCAGTAAGACGATGCACCACAATACCGTAACAGCTTCGCACTGGAATGCTATCCCTTGAATACGTCCGAATCTTGACTGAAAATAATTTATCTTCTTGATTATTCCTGCAGATGTACTCTTTTATTAAAGTCAATTTATTGTCTACTTTAATGCAGTATTATTGATTATTACGACAGACAATTAGATGATATATGAACCTTTGATAAGTTTAATATGTTAGTAGATGAAAATGAGTAAAAGACACTAACATTCTTGTTCATCACCTTATTAAGGGGTTTCCTGCCGAGGATGGCATTGACGATCAGCATAGGTATCATGGTTGGTGTCCACACCAAACCAATGAGTAGCCACTGCCTAGTGAACCAAGACATGGGTTTATTAGCCCAGTCTGTAATTAGACATATAAGTATGGCTAGGCCGATTCCCAAAATGATACCTATCAGCTGCGATATAAAATTAATAGTAAACGTAACAAGAGTGTTCTTTAAATACGGACTGGTGTATATAAACAACAATGGTCCACACAATGTGATTAACACCACAAGAACATTGATAAAAATTCCAACGGTCCATGTATATCGAATAAATAACATCGCATAAAAGTCGTAGTAAATTACGGTGCCTGTTGAGGCTGCAGTCGCTGTTTCAAGTTCTTCGGCATTGGCTAATGCCTTAACAAGAGCCATCATATTGTCCCCAGTGTTCTGATAAGTACCATTTGGAATCCTATGATATTCATCCAGTGATGTGTGATAAACATATCCTCCTAAACCGTGTGCCATATCAAGACCAGGTATATTGCCGAACTGTCGGAAGATTACAAAATCTGTATTGGACGGAATAAGGCCGGACTCGAAAACGTCTGTAAGTATTGAACATCCTGAAGGATGTGGTACCACTGACGCATAGTATGCCGTCAACCAGTTATTTCCTGGACCATCTTGAAATAGTGATTCTCTGCCACCATTTCCTGCCGCATCGTAGTTTAAGACAGCTTTAACAATACTGGCCCATTTGGAGGTGGTGATAAATGCATGTGAACCTTGAAGTGGGTTTTCCTCAGCGCCATTGAAAAGAAAGATTACATCGTATTTCAGAGTGGTTCTGCTTCTGGACAATACTCTCAAAACTTCTAGCATCACAGCACAGTTTAGGCCATTGTCAGCAGCTCCGGATGCTAATAAATGACTGTCAAAATGACAATTGACAAGGAGAGCATAGTCTTTCACTTTGACATCAGATAATCTGGCCACTACATTTGTAACATTGGCATATATGTTAGTTAAACCACGTTTATTCGAAAAGTAGTAACCACCACTGCCAGTTTCAATACTGATTTGAACACTTTTATTGTTGATTGCTTGGTCCTGAATTTGTAGCAGAAGATTTTGCAGGTATTTTACGGCGAGAACTTCATTTTCGTAACTTCCTACTACTCTGTCACCAATTTTAGTAAGGCCTATATTGTCAGCTCTGGCCCTTTCAGCTATAAAAGGATCATCACCCTCTTCAGCAGTCAACAAAGATTCTACAGTTAGCGCTGTAGGTAGATTCCATCGTGTATCATAATTCACCAGGAAGATTCCAATAACTACAAAGACTGCAAATAGAGTACCCCAATAGGTAGGTATTGTGTTCCTGGATCGTTCGGAAGACATTTCTTTGAAATGTTCTGCTAAACGTATATACCACAACTTTGGTCTGATAACAAAAGTTCCTTCTTCTTTTTCTTCCTGTGTTGGCACCCTATTGTAAGGATGAAAATCACGAGTTAGTCTATATCGTATATCCTGACCATTTGCATCATTCTCAAACTGCCTGTTAGTCTCTCTCGTAGAACCCTATGACAGAAAAAGACACATGAATTAGTGATTAAGAAGTATTATTTTCAGACAAACAAGTACATGTTTTACAAGATTACAGTGTCACTTTTATAGAAAGTAACATTAACGTTACCTATCAATTGCACTTTAAATTTAAAGACAATCCTCTACCGAACTTTTATATATTGAGTCAGCCAATATATAAAAGATTATGTACTTCATGTATTGAGACTTAAGTTTTACAAGTATTATCTTAAATATCTAAAGCCAGCTTGTTGTAAATCATTTATAATTCTATATTTGCTCTTTCAAACTATACATACACAGCCATGTTAAAGCTATGCACACAAAACTTCTGTAACATAACGTAAGGTGTAGACTAATCCACATACTTCCATAATATCTTATGATTTTATGGATGTATAATAGAATTTAACATCATGGCATTAATAATATACGGATTCAACATACCTCCATCATGTTTCAACGTTTTCAAAACTTTGTTGAATCTACAAAAACTGGATGAACAGTCCAGAAACAGCTATGTAGTTTTCAGTGTATCCAATCACAAAAACTCCTTAGAATCAAGTAATTATCTTGCATTTGTTAGTTTGTATAATGTTAGCATGCAACAGTTATTATCTAACTCGCAAAACATTTATAATCGAGAGAAATGTTCCAAATTCTGTAATCTTAGATGGATAAGATTAGTAGAAGAAACGATGATTATATCAGATAATGGAATCATTCGAAACAGAGTATGTATGTACACATTAGTAACTGCTTTAACATGAATTTGTATATGCTCAGCTGATGTCCTTGGTTAAGGAGATTTCACATTGTACCGTATAGCTTTACAACTTTATACGGGTCATACCTGCATAGATGAACTGTATCCGGAATAATCTACAAGTATAACTCTATTCGATACTCACGCGTCCAACTTCACGAATAGTTCTACTCAAATAACTCTAACCGCCGTAAAACAGTACAAATTTATTAATTACAAAAAAACTTTTTTCATGGTACGTCCAAGAATTAAAGGGAGTTGTATAGTATGATAACACATAATTGTCTATATTATTATTGATCTTCATTGTGTTTTAGATATAAATAATATCACCTCCCAGAAAAAAAATCATTAAATCTGATTTGATTTAATTACATTGAATCAGATGAAATCCGATCTTATAAGAGTAGGTCAGATCCAACTTAACATTACAATAATCTCCACGTCAAGTATGAGTAGATCTGGTCAAGTATAGAATTGGATCTGAACAATCTAATTTTTAGAAATGGAAGTTTAGGGTATATTTCGTAAGTGAACTACGGTTGAGGTTATTAAATTTCAGCCAATTGCATCGATTGATTTCGACTGCTGACAAAATCAATCGTTCATTGGCTGAAATTTAATAACCACAGCTGTGGTTCAATTACGGGATATACCCTTAATGATTTTTGCCGGGTATTTTGCAAAGTTTGCAATGATGCAGACGGCGTCAAATTCTAACATAAACAGATAATTCCTGGTATTTTCGATTATTCCTTATGAACATGCAATTAGCCCTGCGGAAAAGTCTGTGTAGGGTCGGTTTCAAACTTTTGCGTCAAAAATAAGTATTTCACAAATATCACCCGGCGTGATTCTAGTCACTTGCCAGGAATCTTAACCAATCTTAACCCAGGAATAGTCGCGTGATTCTGTTCTCCATTTGAAAAGTATTGAATTAAGTTAAAGCAAGACTTTTTCGATATTTTTATTACAAAATATAATTAATTGAATTAGACAGTTTTATGTCATTCGAATAAAGACTGAATAATCAGCTATATTATATTATAGGTTTAACCTCGATAATAAAGCAGTTGAAGTTTTAATAAACTATTTATCATTATTTTTGCTTGGAGACATCATGCGATAATGATCGGCTTAAAGAAACTTAACACTTTATATTATCCTTCACAAAAACCATGTATGTCGGTAATAGAATCAATATAGTCTATAAATTTAAGCAACCGCATTTATATTTTCTTGGAAAAAAGAGAGAGAAAAAGGGAAACTGAAGGGAAAAAAATCAATCAAACAATAATACATGTTATTGTAGTACAATGTCCATACCTTAAAGAATTAATGGTAGACGCAATATATAATGTACAGGGAGCGTTTTTCTACATATTACTACACACATACTTATGTATATATACTTCTTTTTATATACTCTGCGATTCGTAGAACAGAATTCTAAGCCAAACCACTCACGCGTTAGTTTCACAGTTTTTCTTGTCTCTTTTTATGCCTCTATCTTGTGTGTATATCTACTGTTTATTTTTACTCGAATTTTCCTTTCCATTAGGAAATTGAGAAAAGTTACAATAAACTAAGGTTACATTAGCCATATTGTGAATTAGGAACGCCTAAAGTGTTATTTGTTACTTTCGACTAATTGCAGATAATAAGCCTGTATGCACTTAAGGAAATCGATTAATCAATTATTCGCATATTCCTCGCCATAACAAAAAGAAAATACAAAAAAATTAGTAATGAAATTTCAGTTTGCTGTTAATTATAAGATAAAAAAGCAAACGAAAAATATAGTATCACTGCGTATCCAATTTTTTTTGCTTAAAGAGAACAATTTTGGTTTTTAGGAACGATCGCATGGGATAAATATGAAAGTCTTGTTATCATGTATCGTTACTATTTTAATCTTCCATACTCTTTCGTTGGCCTCGTTATTAAACGTTCTCTTTTAGAGGCCTTTTTTCTTAGACCATTCTTACAAGAAGATTGTTCTTTTATCTGGAAATTTCATTATAGAGCACCAGTTAGAGGGTTGCCTTCCGTTTCGGTAAATTTTGACAAAAAAACGAATGCGTTCTCCAAAGGCACACGTACATACATCCGCCCACACGTACCCCAATCGGCTTCGTATTTCTCTTCCGATTAGGAACAAAATGGAAGTTAACAAGCGCAGTCGCAAGCGCAACGACGTACGCGTTTTTCACGGCGGTGTGCCAATGGTTCTGGTACAGAACGTACAGAACGGGGTTGAACATCTGTCAGGAAGGAGAAAGATGTCAATTAGATAAGGAAATTTTTTGGAATTTTAATAATTTTTCGAGATTTTCAAAAACTTACAATGAGGTCGATCTTCCTCTGATTGTTCCTGGTTCTGTTGTGCGTGTATCACGGATGGTCCTTGCTGATCCTGTAGATCCTGCTGTGCTACCTGCTGTTCATTAGTCTGTCCGTCGCTGACTTGCGCCCTAGCTTCAACAGGAACTTCCAAGGATTGTACTGGTCTCAATGGAAGTGGAAATCTTGGTACTGGGAAGGCACGACCTTCTACGACCTATATACAAAAGTTATGAATTTTTCTGGGAAAAACAATTTTCTAAGATTTTGATATTTTATTGTAAAATTATTGGCAGCGGTGGGATTCGAACCCACGCCTCCGAAGAGACTGGTGCCTTAAACCAGCGCCTTAGACCGCTCGGCCACGCTACCCTTGTTCTCTTTTTTCTACCATAGTTTAATAAGTAAAATGATAGTACAAATATCAAAGACAATAACCGTGATAAAAATGGAAATAATATTAAAGGAGTTTTGGCGAGACGCATCAAATATGATGACAAACCAAAATTATAAGTCAATACAGATTAAATTATTCTAAGGCGGATTATTACTTAATTATTTATATCGATATGAATGAAAATAAACGACCTTTTTAAAACCAAACAAAAAACCGTAGTTCTCTTAAACTTGTCAATGGTTCTCAATCTGACCTTGAAGTAAAACTTCGAAATATAATGTATAATAACAGATATAAACTATGGTAATATTCGCAATAGCTATCAGATCATACCTGATGAATTAGATTGCGGACTTCAATTGGTATTGGGAAGTTTCTGTCAACATCCTCAATCTGATCGTCAGGTGATGGGAAAGGTTTGGCTACCTGTTGACGTTCATCATTGTTTTCCATTTGTTGCTGAGGGCGTCCCTCGATATTTCCATGTTCCAGAAGATTTCTTACTTCTACCGGAAGTGGGAATGATCCCAGAGGAATCGGCCTGGCACCCTCAGGAAAGGGTTTGAATTCATGGACGTTCTAATCAAAGAATGAAGAATGATCCATTATTGCTTATAACAAACCTTTATCTCAAAATTCTAGCCTGAAATATGAATTTAACTTACTTCACGTCGAGCGCCATCCGGAACTTGTATAGGGAATGGCCTCGAATCGTCGGTGATGTGCTGAATGATATTCTTAATTTCCAATGGCACTTGCTGGATAATTCTTCTGATCTCCATAGGCAGACTCTGCAGAGGACGTGGCGCTTCAGGAGCAGGTTGCTCTGGTGCAGATGGCGCAACTAAAGGCCTCTGTTCAGTCTGTTGTGGTGGCATCATCATCTGAGGTACTCTGTGCTCTTGTGTCATTTGTTCTTCTTGTGGTGGTGGCATCATGGGTGGTGTATGCTGATCCTGAGATAAAATACGGTATTCGGGTTGCTGGAACATATTAGGTTGTTCATGTCTTTCCATTGGTGGCCTCATAGCTCTCATAGGATCCATTGAGAAGTGACGTAGTTCAATAGGAATCTGTCTCATCTCCATCTTAAATAGAATACTGACACATTAACTAACATTACCTAATAATTATAATCTTTCTTCTATTCAAATTATTTATACAGTACCTGAGATTCCATTGACTGTGGGCCCATCCTAGGTGGTCTCATCTCTACAGTTAGTTGTGGCAGATTTCTCAATTCTGGTAATAAGAGTCCTGAAGGAATGTGATTCAATCCTGTAGAATCACTCAGTGGTAGCTGTTGCATATCCGGTACCTGGTACTGAGTATGGATCTGGTACTGGCTGAAATTCGGCTCAGAATTTTGCAGTGGGATTTGAACGGTACCCAGAGGAACAATGATCGGTGTCATCATTTCCTGTTCTTGTTGCCTAAAAAAATAATGAACGAAGATTATCTAACCAATTTTTACATAACATTTTCCGCATGTTTCTTCCGGTTTATTGTCCGGAATTAGAACTTACTCCTGATGCGGATTTCCCGATTCGCACAAAATGGCTACGCGCTCTCCACTCAATCTTTGGAAGCGTCCTGGATCCGTGCTATTCCCGATTCCATTATCGGAACCGTCCATCACTTCATCAGCTCTTCGTCGTTCTACTACGCACGATACTCTGCTGCGTGCCTGTTGCATAAGAGCCTAAGGGGAAATGAATAAAATTAACAATGCATAATAAACAAGTTATTAAACTTATATTAGTTTTATTACCAACCCCTAATGAATATAAAATAATGAGACCTACCCCAGCTATATCATCAAGGTCTAACTGCAATGGAAGCTTTATATGCACTGGTGGAAATTCATCATCATCATAATCATCTTCTTCGTCGACGTCATTAGTGTCGTTCTCTGTTTTAGTATCTTCGACCTTCTGCTGTACCTTTATGTCCTTCGTATCGGGTTGCACCTCCTTTTTAGTAATCACGGATTCCGACAAGCTCTGCAGATTTTCTTTGCTCTCAATCGGATCCTATAATAAAAAAAAAAAAAAAACATTTTTCATCTCTATAAAACAAGTACAAACTTTATTCTTTATCACCATTTCCATAAACGTGCCACTTAGCACAACCGCATGATCGTCCTACTCAACGTGATATTTTTTTAATGCAAGTTAGATGTACTTGATTCACGTTTCGTTCTACATATATGTATAATCATCTGTATGATGGTACGTTAGAAAAAAAAAATTGCCAGTCTCGCTCGAGTGATTATCGGGTAGTCACAGACGGAACGTGAATACCAATTGCAAACTACCAATATACGTATTTAAGGCGAGTTTGAAAGTGCGCGAGACCTGCATTAGAAAGGAGCTAGAAGAATTGACGCACGAACGATATTTAGTACATTGAATTTATATTGAGTACAATTTCTATATCATTTTTATATAATATTATACAGTCATTGTGATTGGTCAATGAACTTAATCAATGACGATAATATTCGAGTTGAAGTGATTGATTAATCAGCTTGATGATTGCTCAAGCTAATAAGCCACACCCGAATCAGTAACTTCTCGTGAATCATCATGTATAATATTGTCCATAGTATCGCAGTATACTGCAGTATACCTTTAAGCAAGTACAATGGCCGACAGTGACGTCGGTGATAGCAAAGTCTCGACGTATAGCCCTTCCTCTTTAGAAAACGTACACCACGTAAATAACGGCAAGCTATCAATTAGACAATCATTATAAGGAGTAATGATTCCGCGTCTAGCGAACTGTGGAAAAGCTCAAGAAAATAGAAATTACAGTGATCCTGGCTAAACATATGTAATTATAGAACTAAGCGTTCTTATCCGTCGAGTCGAGGTAATGACGATATTCTACGCTCTTTCCTTCCCATTGTTATAAACCGAATAAACTCTTGATACACTGGTAAAAGAAAACATCTATTTACTAGTAAGCATTTGTGACATTATCTCACGAACTAAAAATATATACATTGCAGATTCTTTCGATATCTTACGAAATACATTATCCGCGTTCCGACAGATGTCGCACGTATTTTCTTTCCTAACAGATTAACATCTTGGAAGCAGTGGATGTGTTCTGCACGTATGTACATATATTGGAGGTTACAAAGAAAAAAGAACTAGTCACATCATACAATACAGTTAACCACAGTGCGGAAGGTGGGAGAAAATCTTTTTAGAGAACGTTCACCTTGCCTGATGCGTGCAACAGTATAGTAGACAGGCAACCCACTTTCCGTTCCTTTCCACAGCTTGGTACTGGCTGTCTGGTCCTCTTTTGCACGATGCAGCATCATTTTATGAAGGTGTCTCCACACCGAATTCGCCATACGATGTAGGTACTCATATTTATCTTTACATTTGTATATAACGCATCCACTCATGCACAACAAGTACGTGCGCGTTTTCACTACACGGTGAAACTCTACACTCAAATACCTTTTAGTGTTTGTTTTATTGATCGGGAACGCACTTCCGGTTCGCTTTGGTAATACGATAGAAAGTAAGATCGGCTTACGGGTCTCGCAACGCAAATCACTCTAATGGCCAATCACTTTTCTATGGGTACTTATCGATGCACGGGTGTACACGTGCATTAGAGTGACTTACGTGGTTGGGATATGATGAAAAGGCAGAAAAAATTATATTTTTCTCCAACAAGGAGAAATACGAATCGGTCAGATTTGTATAGTTAATTATTTAATACGATCGAGAGGACATTTTCTCGTGCAAGAGTAAATCTCACGTATATCCACAATGGAGAAATTGATTATGCGTCAGGTGAAAACAGTTTCCGGTATCTCGACTTCCGCCTTCAAGTTTCTGCAGGTTACTGTCTTAACGTTAAGATGCATTTTATTTATACTTTTTTCTCTCTCCTCTTTCACGATATCACGAGGTGTAAATCTGACGTGAGAAATCTAATAAGCAGTGTGCTGTGATGTTGAACAAACCGATAAATGAAAAAACTGCTGGGTGCTTTGCCAATTCCAGAAAATTATGATTTCATTACCTGACCTCGAGGATATTGTTCGTTAGATGCAACTCGTTGAATTTCGTCAAAGTCTGACAAGAGAGAATGAGAGACGGAGTGGGGGGGCATGCGAGAGAAAGAGAGAGAGAGAGAGAGAGGCCTGAAGTTAGAGAAAAAACAGAAGAACGGAAATCATAAATTGAAAAAACAATTATCTATCATCCTCAGGTCATTCCATGGACTGTTCTATCCTCGTCGTGTAAATCTTGATTACGCAATGCTCTTTCCTGGTTCTCCTTGGGTACCAGGTACCCAGGCATTTATTGCCTGGTACACCGTCACTAACACTCCTTTCTGTATTCAGGTTTTAACTTACGTTGCTGGCCAACTGCGTCGCAATTTACTATTCTCACATCAATACGTATATACATATCTACAGACGACGCGAATGTTAAAATGCCGGAAGGTTAAAAATGGTCGGATGTGATGAAACCGGATGCTATATTTTTGTATATGTTATTTTCTCTCGCATAGTTTCCTACACTCTTTTTACCTATACGGGAAATGTAGATATATTACCGATGGTAGGAATGTAGCACAAATTATGAAAAACAAAGGTCATCAAGATTTGCATACGCTCAACTGGTGTCGATAATAATGAACAGTAGTGGGTGCGCCTGGGATTGAACAAGATTTCATTCTTCGCAATCGTGGGAAACAGTTGCTATTTTTCTTTAATTAAACCTCATTCCCAGTGCCTTCTAGTTTCGATTTTCTTCTTCATGGCTTTCTGTATCTCTCTCCCAATTTCACGGAAGACCCGACACGAGTATTTATCACTTAAGTCTTTGCCGATAATTTGATTAGGATAATTTATCAGTTTTTTGTCGTACTCTCTCCGTCTACCCACCCTCTCACCGCCCTCCGTCGAGCATATCAGAAACGGTAAATTTACTCTTCATTTTGTTCCTGTACTAATTCTTAGAAACATAGCTGACCCTAGACGTTACTTCGAAAATAGATCTTGAATCGTCACGCGGCGTACAAATGTACAGAGTGATAATTTTTTCGGTAATTTCCAACTGGATACAAATGACGTTTCAAAGTAAATGAGTATACTTATATACATACGTATAAGGATATACAAAAGTATATATACCCCGTGAAAAAAAATGAGTTATGTATATATATATATATTTTTTTTAGACAAAATATGCTTGTAACGTGTATTGCAACATCAACAGACGAAATACCTTAGAGGTTCAATATTTTGATATTCCTACTAAAACTTCAGATTCCTATTCTTACTTCTTCTATTCAATTATCCTAAGGAAGAACGAATTTCATTTTTGCAATGTGTACATGTATACTTTTTTGTACGACAGTATATAAATTCCTCTTACCTGTATGAGAGCTTCAGGCTGCAGATGCTTGAAGTATTCTGTCTGATGAATCTGCTGAGTCTTCATTTGCGCCTGCATGGCTGCAATGGACTCCGGCGTGCAGGAAGCGCGCGCCTGTACCCAGGATGCAGCCAGGATGAAACTACCCAACACGACAGACATGGTAACCAGAGTAATAGCAGCAATCCTGGCGATTTGAACGGAAGTACTCTTGCTGTTTGGTCTCATGTAAGCCTGATAGAGATGAACAGAGCGAAGGAAGAAGAATTTTTATTATTTTCATCAAGTTCTTATTGCGAATATTCGGGGAGTACATTATCAATTTTAGATAATGACGTTCAGCTCATACAAGGACATACGGGATACAATGAGGTTTTACTGCGATACATTTACGTCACGCTAACGTGCTCAACCGAGTCGGTAAGTCCTTCGAGTATTTCCTATACAATTTCATTAAAGGTATATATGTATACAGGAGTTATATGGATACGTGTGCCTGCATTTCTAGCCGTGCGAGGTATGTGCATTGTAAAAATGCGGAATATTCAGTGATAAAAGTGAAAACGTTGACGGTCCGGTGAGCATGGATTCTTGCTTGAGTATTCTGGCAGAAAATAAGAGACATTCATAATGGTAGTTTTAACGACAATGAAGATCAAGCGGTTTATCCAAGTGTTGCGGTACCGCCGTTCGTACCACTACCGAACGGGAATAAGTACGGTCTTATTGTCGGACCGCACTAACTGTACATTGACATTATTATGTTGGCGAAAATTCGTCACGACGTTACCGACGACAGGAGTGCATGCTGGGAAATTTGTTTTCTCAGTAAATTGCGTTGGTAAGAAAATAGTGGGATATATTTTTCGTCAAGACTGTACCTACACAGTGAAAAGTCATTAGACTGACTTTCATATTTTTGGATTTGAATTTCCCGCGTTTGACAATTCTTAGTACGGTTGGGTTATGTTATCAAATTTTCGTTCGTTACTACTGCGTAGAAGTAGTATAGTGGGTGGGTTTTGCTTTGCCATTGTTTTGACTATCTTTTAACACTAAACCTACCATCGAGCGGTCATTTGACCGTTTTAAAGCCAAAAAATTTACGGTAGGTTTAGTGTTAAAATGGCTTCCAGCGAGAGAGGATTCGTAATGACCTCAATGTGGATGAGCGCGACTCACGGGTGAGAGGCCTCTAAAGAGATAGTAGGCCATCCCGATGTATTATAACTCTTCGTAAAAGTAAATACAGGTATTTGCTGTTGCCAGGCAAAGATATTTTTAAGTTTTGCATATTTTTTTCTATCAAGGTTGGCGATCATCCGTTCGTGAATCGTGAGCTGAATTTATGGTTTTTCTTTGTTTTTTGTTTTTTTTTAATATCCTTGAGCGTGTATGGATAAATGAGATTTAACGTGAAAGGAAGTCATGACCAGTGGACTGTGTTTAATGATCGCGACGACTTTTCAGGATTATTATGTAACAGTCGAAACCAGTTTGTGATTCGATGAAAATTAGGAACCCGAAATAAAAACATTTGTCGAAGATTTTCGTTCGCTTGACGGCTTGACGATTCGTTCTAGCGGCCATATTGTTTCTCTTTTTGCGGTTTTCCTTGCGGTTGCTTTTTAAACTCGTTTTTTCCTTTTTTTTCCCCCATATTTTATAAAGATCGTGACGGACATATCTCTTTATTCTAGAAAATAGCATTGCGCGAAAGTACTGCGAAGCGATGCAGAAAAACTACCGCTGTAATAACTGCGGACTGGAATAGAAAGTGCGAGATCCGCAATTGAGGAAAAAAGCGCAAAGACCGAAAAAATATAAAATAAAGATTAAAGATAATTGCTCATATTAGAAATTGAATCGAGTCAACAGAACATAAAGTTTCATTACAAATATTATTATTTGTCGCAAACTCTGTATTTTCTAAAACCAACAATCGCTAATGCGCCAATGATGAATCGAATGGAATTTTGAAATTTTTTCACAAGCTTTTGTAAGTATATTTTCTCTTACCGGTGGTGGTTCGGCAGTGGAGTACACTTCGCTTGGTGCATAGTGGCTATGGGGTGGTGGCGGAATTTTTTCCGAACCCACAGCCACTGTAGCCAAGGAGTCGGGTTGTTCCTTCTCCATGGTTCCTGAAGGACGGACCGTTATCCTGGTATTTCGAGGAACGTTCCTTTTTTAATATCTTTTTCTCTTTCCCCTCTTTGGTTTTCCAAATTTTTCAAATGTCTCTAGGCCGATTATACAAAATGACTACTATTACTGTATGCCGATGTCGATAGCCCGATGTTTCTACGAGCAGTGAGTGGTCACCGTGTTGCTACGATCGGTAACTTACGTTACTCTGATCCCCACTTTTGGTACCTACCTACCTACCTGAGTTTCTGCATCGTGTCGTATACCGCGGTGCTTAACCATCGCTGTACCTAACTTGCGCTACCGATGTTCTCGTGCCGACTTTCTAAACTTGAATCGGTGGTTTATGCAAGTTGTCTGAGATGAACGGACGTATTTAGGTTCAGATTTAGCTTCAGATAATAATTTGCGAAATCCATACAAATAATAAGAAAAAAAATAGATTTTCCAATTAAAAATGTAAACAATAACCGCATATACACGAAATTGAATTTTGGTACAAAAAAAAAATTACAACTTTACTGGTACTTGAGAATAATTTTTTGCTCAATTGTGCCTTTTAAATCAGCCCTAAGGTTTGCTGGTGATATATATATGCGATGCTTAACGTAATCCAATGGGCACAGGAAGCGCGGAGAGACTAAGAGAAGAGAAGCAGCAAGGAAGTTCTAATTGCGACGATTAGAAGAAACCAGTTGGGGAGGCTGCAATTCAAAGAATTTAATTTACTCGAGACGTTACATAACAATATGTCACATATAACGAAGTATGGAACTGTTGGTCAAGACGTTATTTTGTCCTCCTCCTTTTTTCAGTTATTTTTTAATTTTTTTTTGAGTGAAATAGAATATCCTCAGCATTTTTTTGTCTCTCGAGAAAATCCATGTTGACGTGCCCAAGTTGCATTTGGCATGTATGGTATTGGCATTCTGTATTGCATACACGAATATCGATAAGCAGACGTCAACACTGTGCGGATTACGCAAAGGTAAGTATTGCCTAAACAGAAGAGAAATACAGTAACAAGCAAAATAAACGCACGTGTAATATATGTATGCTGCAAACGTTTTTATGCACGGACACACATGGGAGAATAAAAAAAAAAGAATGTTTTCATACAAAATTCCATAGTTGAGTAAATGCATTTAATCGGACGAGTGCAAATATGCAATTCCACAGGTGAAATTGGTATGAGTCATCTTTTTGACCTATGTGACCGGTGGCAGTTCAAGTGATAAGAATGATAATGAACAACGAGAGTAGGTTGTTTGATCGTGCATTGAAATCTCCAATATTAGATTGCAAGTTGTAAGAGCTGTGCGAATATCAATTATAATATTATATTCGAATACGTTCAGTCTAGGTGGTTGTTGAGAATAGAGATAAAAGGAAGATAAGGATAGATTTTGAGGAGGACCTCAAAATTATGCGAAAGGATGTCCCAATCGTGTTCAAAGGAATAGAAAAGTAACATAGCCGGTATCTTAGGATTTTTTTTCTTATACAAGATTTCGTTATCTTTAACTATGTACGAATGAGAGAAGAAACTTTGTCGAGAACAAAAACAGAAACAATTTTATTTAACAGGAATCCTAGTGAAAGTGGGAAATTGGTTCCTGTACTAATATATCTTATGGCATACTATGTGTTCTTTCGTTTACAGTGGGGGTGTAGCATAAAAGCGTTTAAATGGGTCATTAGAAAATTCCGCACTACTACCGTTATCTTGTCAAATATTCCCTTTTGGGAAAGTAAGGTTCACGCAGATCGTACCACGGAATCTAAGCCTGTTAACATGGCTATTAAATGGTCAAGCTAGCTAACTGCAGGCAACACACGTTTGGCGTGCATAACCATTTACATTGTCATTTTCATTATTCTTCCTTTAGTTGGAAACGAATAACAGTTATCAAGTTATAAAAAAAATATCTATTACTCACTTTCCTGTGAGCATTGATTATTCGCTATAGTTCTCTCATGACGAAAAATCGTGCGGCAGCAAAATGATGTTGATTTCGTTGGCGAAGTTGAACTCTTGTGATCCGTCGACGTAAAAAGAGTCATTATCGTCAATTACGTCGTGGAAGACTCCACAGTGAAAATACGACTGCATCTTCATTGGACATTACCTGGAGAATTACTATTCCGAGACTGTAGCTGAAGCCAACCAGTCTAACCTAACCTGGCTTAACCCAAAGACTTTAAGACAGCGAATAAATTACGGGTCGATAGCCTTTCACGATCGGTCCCATCGTTGAGATACAATATAAATAAACTCTCGCCTTACCATTTCTAAGAAACCTTTGGGAATATGATGTTTTTTCAAATTAATAAACTGTGACGAGCGACGACGTTGTCTTTCGTCAAATTGAGGAACTAACTACTGTGTCTGAACGGTCTGAGCTGTGCGATATACAAAGAATCAAATATGGCGTGCGATATTTAATAGAGTATAAAATGATTTTAAAATAGAACTGGAGTAACAATGTCTTCTCTGTCCGTCTTCTTATTCTTCATTCTTTGGGTGTTTTATATCTCCGTAGGGGATCAAATGTCAGAAATATCAATGATTTTTGCGTCTGATTCTATATAGTAACGCAGTACTTTTTACTTTGGATTTCATTTGGAAATTCCAACGAGCGATATGAAAAAGTTTCGTGAGTGCAGTCAAAGACTCGTATATTGCGTTCAACACTAATTACTTTTTAATAGGCTGAAGAGTGCAATTAAACTACGTAGAAATCTAGGAGTTAGCTGAAGCGTCTTAACAATGAGATTACACAGCCAATTACAGACACGCAGCTCTAACTAAAATGACCCAGGTGATATTTTTTGGACAACTTGTTTATCGTAAGTTAACTGATATGAAAATATCTATTTCACTTTTCATTTAGCAAACGATCATTTTATTCGCATACTAACGACTAACTCATGTTTGATCATCGTATAGCAAACATAATTTTGTAACAAGTTCCATCATCAATTAGAATCGAATGAAAGAATTAATATATAATCGATGTCCCTATGATCCCGCGAGATTTCTTACCGCCATTTGGTTAAGATACTTTACTTCATCGGCATGTAAAAATCATCGTTTTCTCCACGAACTTTTCTTGTGGTAGAAGCGTCACGCAGACTCGATACAAAGAGATCGTGTCTGTTCTTATGCTTCTTTTGATCTTCGGCTGCTGATATACATGTGCACGCGTCTATACTATAGATATATGTTATATGTATATTATATTAAATATACACTTATAACGTATGCTCATATACATATGTATACGTACACGCTAATTTATATCTAGGCGAATGGATGATGCGCCTGTCTATTTTCTTGACTCTCAGCTTTCTCTAGAGTTCATTGGCTAGTCAGAACATTGGCTGATCTCTCTGGTTCCCACACCTTCATATGTATATACATGCGCACGTATATACTCTTGGATGCTCGCTATATGCACTGAAATATTTGTGAACCTTATACAAGAGTTATTAGGTGGTACAACGTTATTTGGATGTTGTTCGCAAGTAAATCATTTAGTGTAACATTTTTTCGGAGGAATATGTAAACAGGACGCGTGTTTTTTCTTTGTTTCACAACTTTAAAGTTATTTAGTCTATGAAATGTGTTAGAATCACCTTAAATGTATTATGTTTATCGCTGAGTAAAATTTTGATGTAGAAATGTTGATTTTATAATGTAAAAAAATTGATCGATTTTGTATTATTTTATAGCTTTTCAAGTATTCTTGCCTCAGTCAATCGTATTACAATACTATTTGTGATTTCATAAACTGAAGTGTTGTCATATTTGCATATTCAGAATGAAGTCCTTTCAACGAGGCAACCCGCCGTACAGTCGAGCATTTCGTTACACAGCAGTATGCGGCGACTATTGGAGCTCTGGAATTGTGGGTTATGATCGTTTCCATTTCATTACTTCTAATGAAATTCTTTGTGGATGCTAAATAGTTCAATTCTTTTAGAAACTGTTTAAGTGAATTTAATGAGTTCGGAAAGTGGAACGTAACAGTTTGCTGTTAATCCATCGAGATTAATATGATATTTTCTCCATGATGGTAAACGGTTTTTAAAGCGCGCTGAAGGAATATTTTGATGGGGGAATGTAACCTCAATTTATTTCAACATGGTAAGCATGTGGTTTATTTAGCGATGTGCAATATGTTATTGGGATGTTTTGATATTTTTGAAACATTTGAAGTTAAATTTATTGAGTGTCATCGCACACTTTTGTAACAATAGATGGTAGGTGACCAAGGAAACTTAGCTGTAATGCATGTTTCTGAAACGTGTCACTGTAGCAAACTGGACACCAAAACACCATCCCGATATTTTCAAGTCTGCATGTATCACCGTTGACCTGTGATCTAAATGCACAGAGGTCACCGTGGTGACCCTGGATCACTGGGTTAATTTTTTACATTATGTTTTCTTATATCTGTATTGAATTTGCATGTCTGTACTATTATCCTTGTTCTGAAAATTACCTGGAGAATTGAGTGAGTGTGCTAATGCTTAGGTTATCTTTTTCAGTAATGCTTACAGTTTTCATAATTTATTATAGGAACAAACGGTTTTAGCTGTGAACATTTGCTAAGTAGTGGAAAATTATGAAGACACCCACGGAAAAGCAATTACAGAGAATAGAAAAGAAACGCAAGAAGATGGCTGCTCTTTTGGAAATTACCAAGCTCAATGATAAGGATAGAGAAGCTAGAGCTCATAAACAAGCTGTAGGTAAATTTTTAACTGAATTTATATGAACTAGGTGGGTAACATGACCTGAGTCCTCTTGTTATTACCAGGAAATGGATATTGGACATACTAGTGATAGTAGTTCCAGTAGTGGAACTACAAATGGTGTAAGTCCAAGTAGAAAACGTCCTTGTAGTAGACCATTGGAAGATCTCAATCCAGAATCTATAAAAAATGAGAATATAAAAAGCTTAGACATTATCAAGGAGCCTGATTCACTAAGTAACAAGAAGCCTCGACTGAGTGGAGAAGAATATATTAAAATGAAGCAGGAACTTCGAGAAAGGTCAAACAAGCTCAAAGCTATACCACGCTTTCGTTTAAAGGCTGTTGGTGATAATGCAAGTTTATGTATTAACTTGAAGAGCGAGGAAAGAATTCCTATATTTCTAAGTGATATACAGCATCTGCTAATGTATTCTCTCTTGGGTCATCACTCTCCATACCTGCCAGCTCGATGGTGCCATTTGGAAAAATATAATAAGGTAAATTTTAATTTAATATTTTTTAAAAGTGAATTATACATTTTTCAAATAAACTTTAAATATTGTTTATTTGTTATTTTGTAAGGTATCTCATACTGTGGTCCTGGTCATAGAAGGACTATCCCTATATCATTTCATGGCTTACGAGTCAATGTTTTCCAATATCACTACCAATCTAGAACATCGCTTAGAACTGGTGACGCCAGCAGCTTATGGTGGTTCGATAGTTGAAGAATTAGCAGCAGTACCACTTACTGGAACTCAGAGCGATAGACTAATAAAACGTAATTCTGTAGAAACTTGAATATTTTGTTAATAGTAATCAAAATGTTCATTAATTATTTTGGATTTTAGTGACATGGTTAATTTCAGAATTTGGTTCCCTTGAAGCTGCTCTCCAGAGCACAGGTGATCTAGTGAAGCTTCTGAGAGCTGTATTTCCTATGAAACCGGCTACAACCGCAGATGGTAAAGAACTATCTAAGGAAGCCTACAAAGATGTTCCAGTTACAGACAAGTTCCCCAGGACTCAGTTACTTCTGTCACCATGGCAGCTAGTAGAGGAGAATTATCCTTTGCCCTTGGCAGGCGTACTGGCTAAAAAGTAATTAAAATCCCATTTCTTATTTTGATCATTATAATCATTCTAAGGTAACGTCAATATTTGTATTTCTCCAGATATCACGATTATATAATGACAAAGGATATGTACGTGGAAGCTACACCTAAGTCGCCGATGTATGGTTTAGATTGTGAAATGTGCAAAACGACTACAGGATTACTGGAGCTTACCAGGATAACGTTAGTCGACGAGTGTATGAAAGTAAGTATTCTACTTGTAGGATTTAAAAAATAGAATTCAGATTAGTATAATTACCTATTTAATCTTTTATATTTCATTAATTACTGTTTCATGTAATTAATATTTGATCCTATTATAGATACTCTATGACACATTGGTTAAGCCCGAGAACAAAATTGTAGATTATCTAACAAGATTCAGTGGTATCACTGAAAAGATGCTAGAGGATGTGACTACAACATTAAATGATGTACAAAACACATTGAAAACTATACTTCCGGCAGACGCTATTCTAGTGGGCCAAAGTTTAAATTCAGACTTGCACACGTTAAAGATGATGCATCCGTACATAATCGACACATCTGTAATTTTTAATATAACTGGTGATCGCTACAGAAAGACCAAACTGCAAGTCTTAGCTAGAGAATTCTTAAGTGAAACTATCCAGCAGGGTACAGCAGGACATTGTTCATCGGAAGATGCCAAAGCTTCACTGAAATTAGTCCAACTGAAGTTAGCCAACAGCGTAGACTACGGGGATGCTGTCTTAACTGGACAACGTGATCTTGAATTACTGAAAATGAGTACACACAAGCAACCTGGTCAAAAAGTATTAGACAAAACTGAGCTACGTAAGTACGCTACATCAATCTTCAACCATGTTACGAAGAACCAAAAGAGCGCAGCTATAGTGGGCAGTGATCATGTTATGAACGAGTATTCGAGGTATCTGAAGACGTCGTCTTTAAGTGTTATGGATGATATGAACTTCGATGCAAATGATCAGGTGCGTCTGGTACTGGCTGATAGCTGCAAGGGTGCCGTAACCAGGGCATCTCAAATAGCAATGGAGCATGCATTCACTTTGTGCCATGTCCAGGTCCCTGGTGAAGATTTAGAAACTGAACGTCTAACGAAGACTTTCAGTAGTGTAAACAAGTGGGTGGACAAATTGTGGCAACATACTGCTCAGAACGGGTTAGTGTGTGTAGTTTTTGGTGGTCAAACAAAAGCCAGTAATGGTGCCTGCTTTTTAAATATCAAAAAGGATTTAGTGCACGCCAAAGCACTGGCCAAACCATAGTGAATTCATTAGTAACTTATATGTGATCAGCGTACCTCCTAAACAGAGACCTGAATGATAGAAAATATTGGGAAATAACGAGGTCACCTAATCTCTATTCGATATTCATGTTTGCCAGCAATGTACAAACTAGTGTATCGTTAATAAACATTTGATATTTGTTTACGAACGCTTGACAATCTGGTTTTATGTTAAATATAGTTCAGTAATTCATTTATGCAATGTTTTATGCACATTTTATTTATGCTAAAAATTATTGGGAAAATTTATGTGATTACCTGCAAGTATACTCGTAATTTCTATAGGCGCGGATAGATCAGATGGTAAAGCACGGAACTATGTAACCGTTCAACGTTAAAACGAAATAAACGTTTATTTAAAAAAAAAGTAATAACACGAGGCCTAATTTCAAGGTCGTGAGTTCGAAATCCACGTTAGGCGGTAACTTGAAAATTTTATATGTTTCAAATATTATGGACATCAATATTCAATGTTTAAACTTTTTTAATCATTTTTCTACAACCGTAATAAATCGTCCTAGTTTTCAGTTGATAAAGGTTTCTCAATCAGTCTTATAAAAATCACAATTAATTACCACTACCATTCAGACAAGATCCGCACCATTCAAACCGACACTCACACAATCTTGCCAAGATTCGTAGAAACCGTTTGAAAAGCCCTGTACCATTTTTATACGCGTAATATAATAGCGTCCGGTTGACTGGAACGAATTGCAAGTCGGAATTACGTTTCATGCTGTTACTTCATCAGATTTAAGTAAAAAAAAACTTCCATTAACGACAACGCAATGATAAAGGGGCCATCGCCATAGTGTTAAATGGTTCCCAAAGTATAACCTATTGAATGGCATATAAACACTAGTTACTTTTTGAACGGCACACGTATATTCTGAGGAAACTCAATGGAAGATAAAGAAAATCACAATTTGAACATTGAACGCATATCTAATAAATCTAAATCTCTTTTGCTTGTCACAATTCTTCAAAACTATTTCACTCTATTCTCACCATTAGGACTGTTTATGCATGCGTCTATTATAAATCGCGGCGAAAGGCCGGCCCTGACCAGACGACGTGCTTCTCGCAGCAGCCTTTTTGCCGCTTGTTTTGTCAGTCCTATTGGAGATTTTTTACTCAAACCGTAGAATCGCGTTTTTACGAAATATACATGCATATCACTTTGATTATGGGAGTTATATTACCCTGAAGGACTACAGGACGAAGAGGTCTTTCTCTGACATTTATTTTTCTACACCGTCACGACATACAATTCACACGCTGGATTATTCAGTTTCACTATCGGTTTGCGCGTAGCACTGCGAGGTGCCTGTGTGTAACTTGTTTATCTTTTTTGCTTTGATGAGTAACATATATAAGATGAGATAAACTATTGTATAGGTATTCTGCGAAACGATAGGAGATTTCGTGTTAAAGAAATCTAATATATTTTTTTTCATTTAATAAAAAAATCAACGTGATCTTAATGAAGATGTGTAGTTGCGTATTACATATTTAATCACTTTCTTATTAAATTTGTTGTAACAACGCAAAATTCCCACGAAAATTTAGTGATAATCGAAAATATGTTAAACTTTATAAGTTGGTGTTATAAAAAAATCCGTGGTCGACAATTCGGTAAGTAATGGCAAAGTGTCTTAATTATCCATTAAGTAAAATTCGTCAGGATGCGACAATATCAGTGAGTTAGTCGTGAGTCTAATTAACTGTTCGTTGGTAATTAACCGATCGATGATTAGTTAAAAAGAGTATTTGAAAACGAAGAAAGAAATAATTAATCATTCATCTTAATTGAAACGTTCTTCACGGAAAATTTAATCAAATCCGTAGACACGTATTAACATGAACATCTCACAATATATATATATATATATATACATCTGTAAATAAAAGTATCCCTATACACTACTGCGTATATACAACTATGGATATTTACGTGGTAAAGTTTTGGAAATTTGATAAAAATTAACTTCCTTATTATCCATATTTAAAAATCGGGTCATAGGCGTCGGGATGCCAGGCGTCGTCCCTTGATGCAACCCACAAGCATACAAGATGACTAATAGAGTGATGGCGCGATCAAGCATGGGTCTATGGATACTCAGCTTTCAACCGACAACAGACAAGCCAAACATCCTGAGCTTCCTGATGTTGCTCTTCGTCTAGTGTTTAATGTGGTTTTCGGACGTGAACTGCCGCCTAGTAATTTCGAAATTCGGGAAGGATTTATTTTCACCCCAGGGTGTACACAAGATGGCCACTGCTCTCATCGTGTGCATGCGGCTTCACGAGTATTTATTTTTGAACACTGGGAATTCCAAACGCGAATATATCTCAGGAATCTTCGAGTGTTGCATATACAGCACGGTTCAGGTTCGCTGAACTCCCACACAGAACATTTAACCTTCGATTTATTTTTTCCGATTCACTTTTTTTAATCAAGTTTATTACTACGTACATAACCCCAAAGTATGTTTCTTCTAGCTTCTGCGATGAATTGAATAAATCTGAACATTAAATTATTTCGTTATTTTCAGCAATATCATGCATCGTCATTTTTCGTCTGATTACTGCGGGCTAACCTACATTCAAGATTCATATTAACTTTTATCGATCCTGGGGTAAGTTTGGCTTATTAGCTTAAAGTTGAAGCTATTGGAGGTTGACCTAGATTCATTGAGACTGTCTGTGTGTGTGTATATATATATATATATATATATATATATATATATAAGCACGCATGCGTGCTTATGGATCGATACTAAACATCATAGAAGGCAAAAGAGAAATTGAGCGTTTTAGGGAAAATCGTCATGGTACATAAGCTATACCGTAGAGCCTCCTATGTAGGTCAGAGTCAGATCTCCCGGTGTCACTATGGTTACCGTAGAACTGGTATTGCATAACCTCAGAGGTTGGGGTTTTCATCCCTTAGTCATCAGGAAGCCTTCCTCGCGGATCGTGATCACAGCTCGTTTTTTTGATCAGGTACATGATATATATTATTTTCAAAATTTTTCTTATATATTTCCGTTTTCACTAAAATCTCATTATCTAGTTAATTTATATGTACCTGAATATCATATTTATTCAGGTAACGTACATATATCTAGAGAGTTGTCTGTTTTTACTTTACATTCTTCTTACCTGTTATGTCAGTGCAACAAGTGCACAATGGCTTAGGAATTTATAAACTGTGTTTTAAATAAAAATGAAATATTCCATTCCCTCACAATTCAATATGCTATCAAATCGCTTCTCATGGTCGGACATAACTGCAACATAGAAATGAATCCTTATTACCATGTCTTATCTTAAACATTCCTAGAAGAGTTTATCAGCTACCGTGCATTCTTCCAGTACGCATCCCGCAACAATTAGACATCCCATGGCATTTTATCACGTAGTAATTATTTATCAAAGTACGTCGACACCAAACGATTTTTAAGTCTCGCATCCATAGCCATTCAACGCAAATCGTACGCGTCATTTCAGGCGTGACTATCCGGTCTAATCATGGCTAATTCTAATCCATTGAAAATCTGTAATATCGACAACCATTATATTTCGATATAAATTATCGATTGAGCGATTCGATTTAAATTATAATATATATAAAATTAAGATCGTTAAAATTTCTTGATGACTTTTAAAAAATTCTTTTACTCTGTAATGTATATCTTAATTGTATGATAAATCTACATTGATATATAGGGTGTACGTATTCGACACATGGGCTACTGACATTTTGCGAATTCCTTAGCTAAACCCAGCCGTGATCTCTATATTGGTACATCGGTATATTAAAAGGGCTACACGACGCCCGGCGCCTGCGCCAGCGTCGCGGCGCGTGCTATGTATAGCTTCGATACCCTGCAGCATGGTTTCTTTAGTGCGAATTATGTTCATTGCAGGCCCGCTCATCGGCCAATGAGTGTCGTAGTTTTTATCAGTACGAAGGTATAAAAGTTACAACTACACGCGACACCCGGTATAATATTATGCCAAGAGTATAGCGCGCCAAGAGGACAAATATTAACAACGTACCAAAAGAATATTTATTTATTTGTTTAACGATCCATCGCTAAACGACTGTCTATACCTTCGTGTTAATTAAACAATACGAAAGCGTGTCTGTCGACAATAAAATTGTATTACTCCCTCGGTTCGACAATAATTAACACAGTGTGTACTGATATGTTTCAAGTGCATATATAGCTGATTAATGGATGCCGAGTCAAGGTAACGTATAATGTATACGAGATAAACAATTTTAACCTCAAAAATTTTTTAACCTTATTCTCCTCTTCTATCGTCCGAATAGAAAGATTTTTCGATCGTTCCATATTTTTCAACTGATTAATCAAAATAACCCGACAAAAGCAATGATTATGTAAATTGAACTAAGCTGACTGGAAGGACCGTGATAAATAAAAAAAAAATTAATTAAAAGACGTGCCGCGAAATGAACAAATGTTTGCTAGTGTTTAATGAGCTCTCGAATGGTGCCCTGTCTCCTTGTAAAATATATATGTATATATAAACACACGCCTACGATTAAAAGTGTAGGTCTACCTAATCGCACCTTAATCATGTCGGTAGTCGGGCTAAGCGTATTTACTTGGATGGTAGAATAATACAAAGTCATATAAAGGTGTAAGATGGCAGCGCGTAATTTCGCTATCAAACGCTCCACAGTTAAATAGACTCTCGTAACATTATATGACGATTATTTTTTTTTTTTATATTTCACACGTCCTTGTCTTCCGGTTATTTCCTGACCCCTTCACCCTCTTTTTATTTAATTTCTTCACCTCACTCGCCAATTGTACTTCTGGATCATTCAAAACCGACCCGCTTCCATTATCGTATCCACTATCACTCATCAGGACGATTAATCATTTATCTCGCGGTCGGTTATTTCATCTATCGTTCGCCAAATCATCGATTCACTCTTGTCATGCAGTTCGAATCGATGATCGTGTTACGTGCCGATCGATATTCGTCGATATTTTATTATTGGTATCACTTCCGCGACAGGGCGCGAAATACGACGCTCACGTATACAAGTACTATACTATTCGATTATTAATTTTGTTCAAAAAAAAAATGGAAAACACGTTCTTGAAATAATTTTATTAATATTTATACTTACTTCATATTTACAAAATAACATTTCGCACGTACAATAATTTTCATGAATATGTCTTTGTGATTTTTATTATTTTCTTTTGCTGAGCTCTCTAATTCGTCTACGTATACATATATGTATGATTGTTGTGCAGATTCTTTACTTTGGGGTTTTCCTATGATTTCACTTTAGAGGCTTCCACGTATGTGCCAACGTACGTATGTGCACGTATGTACTGTTTGGTATATTCAGATCGATGCCAAGTTCCGGTAACCGCGCAACGTTAGGGTAGTCACTTCCACGAGGATGGTTGCTGCTATTGAGCAACCCTATGAGACACCCGTTATAACCAGCTTGGATTTTGCGCATCAGGGTAGGCCAACCCTCGTCGTCGTCAGTCAAGGGCTGGTCTGCGAGCTACCAGCACGATAGAAATTGTAGATCGTAATATCAGACTGTAGCTTCGCTCAGGTATTGATCATATGTAATTTATGTACGTATGCACGTATGTAGATTTCGCGAATGCACTTTGAATGAGGTCAAATGTATTTGAATGACAGTTTTAATGTCGAAAGTCAAGGCACGAGAGTGAGACAGCGAATGATAGTGAAAAATAGTGCAATTTTGGAAACAAACATTTTGAATTTTTTTATAACTACTTTTGACGACACTAATGATAATGAAATTATATTTGAATGGTATTTCCGAAAATGTGAATTAAGTAACGAGTTATCAGCAAGTGCGATATGTGTGTTACCGTTCAATGCTTAATATGTTATATTGGTCTATCTGCACTATGATACATTGATAACGGTCGATCATTTGCGGTAATTAACATTTCTTATCGAAACTGGTTCTTCGCGTTGACACTATTAAAATATAACTGGAAACTAGAGCATTCGAGTTAACAATGAGTTAAAATAAAAATTATAACAAAATTTATTCTGCTATGTATGTGGTGACTGCCTTGTGCAATTATGTGATTGGAAATTGGTTTTTTTAATTTTTCGTCCATTTTCTTATCATCAGCGTGTGCACGGTTATTACTGTTATTTTGTTTTGTGTAAAATCATAAGCGTCTCTAAGTTTAGAGCTACCCGAACAAAAAGGGTCCTCTAATCGCGTGCCTATTCATAAAGTCATAGTTTACTTAAAGATAGGGCAGACGCAATATCCTAGGCTAAATATTAGCGACATAGCACGTTCAGTAAACACAATTGAAACTCAGTGTGACTAATTAAATACAGTAAGGTACTACTATGCAGCGGACCAGGGTCCTTAGAAATTGATTTGTTTAATAAACACAAGAATTTGAGTATAAATTACATAAATACTTGGAAATCTATACAATCTAGAAATTCATTTATTACTATGCACCGAATATATATATGGTGTATTAGATAATAAGGATATCTATAAGAACGATTGATACTTAATGTAAAATCATTAGATTTAGTCTGTGTACATATACATATGTAGACATCTAACATCAAAGATAATTGATAAGATGGATTAGGTACATTGAAAATTGCGAGTGTTAAAAATAGATTTGAGATAAGCTCAAATTTGAGGTCGTTTCATGAACAATTATTTGTGTCTGAGTATTATATTCATTTTGAAGCTTTAAGACGTCATAAGACACTCACACATATATGTACAGCTGTCAAACAAGTAACCTTTTTTAACAGCTCGCAAGCAATGCAATCTTCAAAAAATCGCATGTGGGTATCGATAAAATTTTCTAAACATATATTAAAATAGAAAAATTAAGTATAATTTATTACAAAACCATGTACGTGTATAATTTGTAAAGAAAAATTGTACAAAAAGCCACATGTGGTTTGCTAGAGACTTCATTGTTTTTGATCTGTCGAAAGCCCAAAAGGAATTCGTAGACTTACTATGGTTGACAGTAAAAAATTTTCTGAATCGGTAAGATCGTGTTTTCCGAATTAGGCAAAAACTTTGAATGCTTAGTTATGTGTAAAAATATGAAACCCTGGACATTGATATACATATGTGTATTGTATAATACATTTTTATTAGGACCACGAAATTGTACGATAACAATATTCTCATCGTTACACGCTGTACAGGTCGATACACTTGACTTAACTTATGAGTATTTTCAATTTCTTCTACTTCAAATCAATAACTATTCGAACTTATTACGTATGTCTGTATATATTTATATACATTGCGCGATAGCTAGTGACAAATTACTGCTACATTTTAGCATGTCACGTGTATACACGATAGTGCCAGTATTGCAAACTTGGAAAATTACTTTAGTTAGTTTTATTGCGTATTTTAGATTGATTTTTCCAATTTGTCCACTGATCTTGAGAATATCTGAGAAAATTTTCAAATTCCACCGTCGTCGTATCACCAGTGCCATTGTTATCGTCCATCTCTATCAAGGACGTTTCTTATGAGTGATGTGTCTCGTGCAAGAAAAAATATGAAAAAAAAAGAGGAAATGAAAATAGTCAATCGTCAAAAATAGTCTTTGCGCCGTCTTCCGTGACGTAACGACTGATTCATAAATGAAACGCGTTTCTTGTGTTTCCAGTTTTTTGTCCTTTTATTGCCTCCTTTCGCTGTTTCTTTTTATCCTAGTTTCTGTCTCCGTCATGGCCCCTCTCGTACGTTTCCTTCCTCCTTTCTTTTTATCGACAGACATCTTCCCCAGAAAATATGGTTTTGTTACGTACGAAAAAAAATACTCACCCAACTGGCACACAAATATCGTTCGTGAAATTCGAAAAATATTTTAGGTCGTCTTGAAAATTTTAAAATTCTACGTTCCTCGTCACTTTAAGCCTGTTTTACTGTGTATTTCTGAAACACATTGTAGATCTATACTCGTTTCGACATAGCGCTTGTTCAAACGGATGTGTGAGTCTTACCAGACCGACAAAACTATATCACTTTCTGCGGCAGTTTCGTTCATTACCAATAAGAACTTTCCACTGTGAACAGACTTGGTGATTTAATTGAATATTTTTTTTCTTGTAATGTACATAGGAATCTATGTTATTAATAACCGTGAATTATTAATCGTCGCTTGATTCGTAATCTATATGAAAATGGAAGTGCAAGTGTTACGCATATCGTATAATGAGGGATACAATCGATTATCGAATAAATTCGTAACTACGTTTATATTGCTGTGGTTTAACGATACTTAATACATAATTAATAATGTTTGAGGTGAGAAAATTTCAAAATTACATAACCACCATTTTCTATTATTTCTACTAAAAATTTCACCTAAAAAATACACATTTCATTTATTCCATATTTGTATATCTATACGTACATTTTACCGACTACCATTCGATCTACATAGAATTAATGCTTAGTCCTTGATCCATTAATACCAAGGATTCTTGAACCTATGCTATACCACATACGTCCACATATGCTTACAAAGGCGTGAATTCCGTACTAGGATAATTTTCGCACATATCTCATTGTATCAGGCATCTGTCATATATGGCTGGGCAAGACACGTCACAGTCCATTGTTTTCTGCATTTGTATAAATTCTGCATCTTTAACCGTGCTCTTGTCTCTTCTTGGAGGCGATAATAAAGCCATTTCGATAGAACAATCGATGCATTGTAAAGACGGTTTGAAAATCTTCTTGTGGAAACAGATACAAAAAAAAGAGAGAATTTTTTCAATATATTTTAAGTCAAAACTTCAGTTCGAAAAAATATATCAGAAAAAAGTTAATCTACCTCGTTTAAGGATTTATTAACGGATTGGCTTTATCAACAATATTTCTTATGCACCATTTACATCGTTTTTTATGTTCCTTCAATGCCATTATCTCTAGCCGAGTTAATGGTACTTTTGCCCAGATATACAAAACCTATACGGTATACGTATGCGTATGCACGACATGTGGAATTTCACGTGACATACCGTATGAGCTGATTACAATGGGAATACATTTTGGGCCCGATCATACTCGTGGTTCTTGCTAAGCCTCGTTCGTATTTCATTCATAGTCAAAAATTGCTATTATTTATTTTCACGCATATATTTAAACCATTTACCTTTTATGTTACTACATAATGAGTGACAAGTGTTTTTGTACTCTATCGCTTTGTTTATCGGTACTGATGGTTCCAACTATCACGGTTAAAACTATCTGTTATGATGGTTTAATTTATTCCTTCGGAACTAGGGGTGGTTTTATATTCGGTTAAGCCAATTCATTCAATTGACCAAATCGTACAAATTTTACCCAGGACAATTTTGCCTTCTTTATTGAAACATTGTATTTCGTGAAGAGGACCCTTGCATCGGTTGTACACAAGAGTACAGAAGGGAATAATGTGGAGTGTGTACTTACTATACGGGCCTGTTGACCCAGACCTAGTAGCATTGAGATATATATATATATATATATATATGTACTATTATTATTCATGCTCTAGTACATATATATATAATAAACTTTTTTTGTTATTAATAAAAAAAGAACGACTTTTAGAATTTCCTATATACACGTCTATGCTGCAGAAAATAGCGGCAAAGTTGATGAAAAAAATCAAGGGTTACATGCCAAGAAAGGCAGACCCGAATTAGCAATTAATTCAGATCTCCTTGCGATCTTAAGACAACTTTGAAAGTGTCATAAAAATTCGTGATACGGTATGCGTACCTGATAATTTCATTTGTTTCTTAAAAAGACTAATCCTTGCTATATAAGAAAATTTGTACTTTTTGACGAAAAAGAAAAAAAAAGTTATTGGTATAGAACAACGGAATATTTAATTTGCTATTTTCTTGTTAGTCCGTATAGAAAGTATTAGCCAATTTTTTCGCTGAAAATTCTAATCTATCGGGGTCACGGTTCTTGATTAGCCGGGTATCGTAACACGAAAAAAATGTCTGACTAGAGTTTTTGGACAATCTCTTCATTTATCCCTTTTTACATTTTTTTTTTGGTTTCATACATATTCCTCTCAGAACGGTATACGTTTAATTGTATCGTGCAACTGTTGTTTCCGTTATTTGTTTTTATTTTTTAATCCTAACGCGAATTAGCCACTGTCTTTTTACGTGAATTTTTACAGACTACTTAAACATGTAGTCCGAATTGTATTCTACGAAAGTCACGTTCAGCACGGATGGGTAACTCGCGCGAGCCGATATGCCTGGTTTACCCCAATCGCAAGAAATCGTCAATGAATGATCACGTCGTCTCGCCAATTCGATTTGTATTTTCTTTTCATATTTTTTTTTTCTTTCACCCATTCATTTGCTTATAAAATGTATTGATTTTTACTCTATCATCAAAGCCTAAACTATTTTCGGTTAGAGAATATACAGTGTTAGCAAAAAAAAAATTTAGAGATGTCACGTTTCAAGCGTTTTAAATACGTCAATCTTTTTAATTGAATTTACTTTATCGCTTTTCCCCCGCACAAAATAAAGTAAAAATATTTTATTATTAAAATTGTAAGAATTATTTTACTAAAGGATTTGCCTATGTCAAATACTATACTTTTAAAAAATATATATATCCAAATACCCTCGTTTTTCAATGAAAACTAATGTATCTTGAACAATGGTACTTTTATGTCTTTCAATAGTTTCATCCCATTAGAATAACCTTACAAAAATATTCTATGTCAATCTACTGTATTATGTATCCTTCAATTTTTCCATAAGTATCGCAATTCAATATACCTATACGTGTGTATATAGGCATACATCACATGGTTAAGCGTACTTAGTTTTTACCAGTTCACTACCTCTTACGTGATATGTCTCCGGACCGTGTTTTTTACATAAATTCATAGATCACCTTTTTGTTGAACAATCTTTTTTTTCTTCTTCCACGTCACGAGAAGTCGACTGACTATCGGCAACAGCGCACGTACCAACATTATACAATTACAGAAAGTCGTACACGCGACAATAAAAATATCGCTGAATGTGGAGATCGCCTTTATACGTGAAGCAGGAAATTCTCTAAAGCATCGACAGTAATACATTTCCAAATCAATAAAACCAGGTGACTTTGTGGTAACCCTTGTCGTAATTCTGGAGTAGTAGCTTTACTTAATTGATTAATTAACTAATTACAAGATAGAATTTCGGATTTTCTAGCCAATTGCAGAAATAGCAGGATGTGTTGAATCACGTCCTGCGAATTGCCAGAAACTCTTGCGGATTTCACCGACCTCGATTGTAACAATTAATTTTTCCATAAACCGGACAGTAACAGTGTTTTTAGTTATAGTAATAGTGGCTATGTTTCAGTACGTGCGTACCTACACACCTGCTTAGTGATAGATTTTGCAATGTATGAGTGTTTTTATCCTTTCTTATATTGTATACATATTTTTTGTTCGTTTTATCGTTAATAAGATGCATACCGGTATGAGTGTACTTGTTGTCCGCTTTTAACTTATAACATCTGCTGTGACTCATATGTTGAGACACGTAATCACTAAATATCCCAATACATTTAAAATTAAATTAACACCTATACGGTTAGTTTATGGTAAAAACGAAGATTTTCAGAATGACGACACTTCCTTCTATGTCGACAGTCAAAGTAGTGATAAATACACTTGGTACGCCTTATTATTATAGTATTTGCAAAAAAACTCCAAAAGGTTTGCATCAATATTCTGTACCATAATAGGTAAACACGGTCAGAGTTCGGATCCTGGGAATTGACGTAAATTAACCTTTAATTGAATTAAATGATACCGGACCACGCGGCTCCATTAATTAACGGACATGCGACTTTAAGATTCTCAACTCAGTTTGTTCAAGTTGGAAGTAACATTTTATAGTAAAGCAGCCATTAGTTCTCTAGTAGCCATCTCTCTCCTTTTACTCTTCGCTTTTTCTTCACTTGCGAACTCGTCGAACTTCCAGGCTTTCTGTAACAAGCATACATGTTGTTTGAAATTTGCGCACAAAGTTGGTCAAATATCTATTTAACAATTGGACGCTCTTTTTTTCATCATTGGAGGCGACTCGCGCTACCAGCCTTCAGATTTTCAATGGTTTTATAGAAATCGTTGTTCACACCTTCGACCATTATAAAGATGGGCGACTCTTCATTGACTGGATCATTAGCACTGTCCAGCACTTTGCCTATGTTACAATATTTATCATCATAAATCTCGTAACTCTTGGAGGGAGTTTAGGTATTTAATCTCGAATCGTTGCTAACAAAATTTCAGGACACTCCAGTCGTTCGTGGAATCCTCCACTTGTTCATTTTTTCACCATTTTTCTTAATTACTATACCAAATCCAGTATGGGAGTTTGGCTAGTTGTAAGGCGTGCTGGAACAAAGGGTAAAATATAACATAGTTTATCGCTATGGTTATTACATAAGATTTTTATAAATAACTTTCTTTACCATTGAAAACACTACGAGCATTTCATACTTTACTTTAACTAATCGTTTCCAGTGATTTTCGAAAATATGATTCTTATTTGGAGTATCGACGTTTATCAGAATATAACATAGCACAGTCTACACTGCGGTCTGTCAATGTGACGAATATCCTGCATAAAGATAGGAACCCATAAAGGGGGTTAAATTTTCAGAGCAACGAAACTCAAATTTGTGCAACTGTAAATAACCCGAAATTTTCAAGTGCTTGATAACCTTTGTCATTCATCGTTTAGAGATATTGAGAATGTCCACACTCCCCTATTCTATAATGAATCTTGGCCACTCTTCTTCCCAGATGGTTTTCTACTGGCAATATTGATAAACAAACGTAATACTGCACGCGATAAAACCACAACTTTAAACCGGCAACACGACATATAATATTTATACGAGAATTTCTATGAGAATCTGACTCACTGGATGGAGTCAGTCTAATCGATCCGAGGGTTCCTTGTGTTGGTGTTAGCCAGTTTGTCAGTCAGTCAGTTAGTCAGTCAGTCGGTGAAGAGTACTCGCGGGAGTGAGTACTACGCGTTACAGTATATCCTCATTCAAAAGCAGACTTTGCCGGTGTTTTGAATTCGTTACATTTTTTTAATTTATAAAAACCAAAAAAAAAGAAATACATGATTTGATTTGAAATCATCATTTTAATTATTATTAGGAAAGCATTTACGTTGCGACAAAAGTGTAGGGTGCTTTATTTTAGACTTACGCGATCAAGAACATTGTCCAGTTGCAAACTGGAATTTTTGATTAACCGAATAATAAATAATTAGGGCACTACGATGACTGTTACGATAGATGGTACGTATTTTATTGTAAAATTTGTTTAACTTCATTGCTGATAATTACTTGAGGGTTAGATCTGCTTCAGTATCTTGAAAGAATTATCCAATGAAAATCTTTTTTTTTTAATTGTATACCACAGCTTGAAGTTTTTAGTTATTTTCTGCTTTGCTTGTAACCATCATTATCTGCTTCTGTGCTGCGTACAAAAACGGCCATCCGAACCTAATTAGTCACTGTAATTAGGCTTTGTCAAACTCTTCGATCATTTTGTGTTATCGGTTGCAGATTTTTCAAAAATAAAAAATGTATCCAGCGTTTTATTGTATGCTAGGGTGATGGATGATTGTCTTGAAGGAATTAAAATTATCACGCGTCTGGTATATCCTTGATTAATTCAAAGATTAGGACCTTTGGTTTAAACTGATCTCTGAAAATATTGACAAAAAATTGTAGGAACTTTGAAGAAATGATTTATCTCAACATATCATGGCATCAGGAATAACGTAATTCATGCTACATTCACATCCGAAGGATTATTGAATTTTATCATACAATAGACACCCAGTATATGGACCCAGGTACACCTGTGAGAATATTTACCCTGAGAACTAAAGAAAATGATTAATTATCGATTAATGTTCGCAAAATGACTTATCTGCTATTATTCAAATCGATGAAATATTTTGGCAACCATGTTCCGTTGCGAGTATTCAAATAAATCAAATAATACGCGCTTAATTAACTTTACATGTTAATTGGTAAGTTTTATAGAATTTTGAAAATCGTTTTGCTTGATTTAATTTTCCTTCTTTAATCCAATCATTAAAAGGTCCGTTTTGACATAGACAGTTAATCGCCAAGTTCCAATTTATTCATCGCAATAATTGTAACACGTACAATTCGGGACGTCACAATTGCAAAAGATACAAGGTGAAGGACTTATTTGCCGTTACCTCACGCGTATTAATTGTCAATTGACACTTGACAATATGCAATTTATAAGCAAGAGGTAGTGCAGAAATAATTTTTCAAAATTAATGCTTCATTCAAAGGCACTCTTGTACCGACTCGCAGTGTTGGCACTTTATCTCCACATTAAATCAATAAGCAAGCAGCTAAGCGCTATCTATTATATGGACATTATATCTAATATATACATTGCCAAACCCTTGTATGGCTAGTTATGTATATACATTACCGACACACTGCTCAAATAAAAGTCGTATGGATTCTTGATCAGGGTGAAAGTTTTTAGAAAAATATTTTTGTTAAATATCTATTCTTTCTCTTATCCATAGGCGACAGCTTACAATGCCCTCGCACTGAGTTGGAACGCGCACGGGACAAGGACAAGATCCGCGAGGGTCTGCGATATAGGAATCATCCTAGACCCAGGCTTATCATACCTAAGAATCACTGCAAGGATTTCGATATGTCTCAAATAGCACTGATACCGGGCGAAGAAAACATGTCAGGAGGCCATCCTTTTGATATGGTGATACTAGAGGTATATTTATATCTTGATCCTAAAAAAGATTATAGCAGACACAATCATTTCTTTAAAATAAAAATTAATAAAAGAAATGTATGATAGTATAAGATTGGGTTAGCAAGAATGAAATTTGTAGTTATCAACCAACTTTGTCTTTTTCTTTACAAATTTCATTCTTGACGACCCAATATTATTCCCTCTTTATCTGTATTCAGAGATTTTTGGTTTGGTTAAACAAAGGTCGGTATACCTGGTGATACCTGGAGGTACCGCATCGAGAGACAGCGACTTGCCCAGAGGTCGGAGTGGTTTCGAGCTATGCTTCTAGGCCCGCTCTCACCGGCTCCCACTGATCCCCCACCAACAGTTAAACTTCAGCATATTGAGAAACGGGCCTTTGATCATTTGTTGAGGTAGGTCACTGGTTCTTTTTTAGTTATTGAATGGGAGTCAGGGTAGTTCCTGGTCGTGAAGTTCTTAAGGAGGTACTTCAGGCAAGTCCAGGTGCGTCACATAGGACCAGGTGTTTGAAATCCAGGTAGGGTTGTAGAACGAAAACTGCGATGTAGTAAAATGTGTCCTCATTATTCATTCATATTAAACTTCTGAGATTCAAAGCTATCAATGAGCATTTTATTAGATCGTAGTGAACAGTGCATGTCGAAACTCTCATCCACAATGTAGTTCAGAGTGCAACATGCTTTTTTTTCCTGGAACCAAATTTTTCTGCGTGTTTAGAATCATGCCGTGTGAGTCTGACTGTTTTCAGAAATTAATGAACGTCGCCGTACTTGGCGTAATCGCGTATCTGTGGATCTTTTTATCAATCGTTGCGTTATCCATTGTCGTTAATGGGAATTCTCATAAAGGTCAAAGGCGTCACGAGGCCCATTCCGCCATTGCACCTGTACTGACTTGAGAGCCAATATGTAATTTGAGGTACCTATTGACCTTTGACGGTCTATTTTATCTCATTTTTAGATACCTACATGATGAGCCGGTGAATTTTCACTCTGTAACTACCGCTAGAGCTACCCTGGATGCGGCACATCAATACCTATGCCCTGAACTTGCTCGACTTTCTGTCAAATTCTTGGAGGCTAATTTGGACTCTTCAACTGTCCTTGAAGTCTATCAAGGACTCGGACTATATGCAGGAAACCTTGAAACGGTGAAACCTCCTGGAACGCCTACTGCGCCACCTGCACCTGGGGATGATGTAGGTGAAATTGGTAAGTTATCGATATCCAATTTGCGATTTATTCATTAACATATTTATTTTATTGATTGTATAATAGTTATATATAATGAATGATAGATTAATTGTGAAGTTACCAATCTTATCGTTCCATTAGTATAGTCATAGGGCAACTAATTAGTCATTAACAAATATTGAACAATATCTCATCCTACATATCCTATATCGTTATTGTGACTGGTTAGGAATTTAACATGAGTCTAAAGTCTTACAATTCCATTGTTTGGTTTCAGCTGAAGCCTGTTCTGGACTCCTATCAGCATGTATGTCCATCATAGACTCTGATCCTGCAACAGTCTTGTGTCAGGAGTGCTTTGAAGATCTGAGTTCCAAAGAAGTAGCTGATTTAGCATGTAGAGACAGTCTTCGCTTAGCACATGAGGGCACTCTTTTCGCAGCCCTGGAAAGATGGGCAGCATCAGAATGTCGAAGGCGTGGATTAGAGCCAACAGCATCTAACAAGAGAGCTTCGTTACATGAAGAGGTCTGGTACAGTGTTCGATACCCTCTTATGAATGATAGAGAGTTCATCGAAGGGCCTATGGCAAGTGGAATCCTAACCAGCGAAGAGTCAGCATTTATTGTGGGTAGAATTCTTGGTCACACCGAAGAAAAAATTCCAGTCAATGGTCCACTATCTAGGATCTCAAGTGTACCAAGAGCTGGCACCAATGTTTCTGGCATCACCAAATGGAAAATCTCCAAACCTGGAAAAAAGGAACGTGAGGAAAATAAACGTAACAGACGAAAAGAGTGTGCCAGCCAAGGACAAAAAGCATGTACACGTATCGGAGACTGTTTGGTGAGAGTTTTAGCTTGTGTATTTGACTGAAGAACGAAAGACTTTAAAGAACTGAAATTGTCATGAGATATCTCTTGAATGTCGAAATCTGAACAATATGTGTTTCATACATTGGTTGAGGTAGTAGGATCTCTAGGTAGTATGCAAATCGACGAAGAAACCACCGACTTAATTATTACAAAGAATCGTCAATTTGCATTTGCTTCCTATCGTTATATAGAATAATTAAAGAAATTTTCCTAATTCTCCTGTTCTCCTGAAAACGAATAATCGTATTTACGAGCTTAAAGAGAATTGCGTGTATTAACCCTATGGAGACTTATTTTATAATACCGTAAACGGTAGCCATCACGTTGTCGTCTTTTAAAATTAAAAGGCAGAGTTAAATTAAAAAGCAGAGTGAAATCTATATACGTTCTCTCGATTTCGACGCAAATTATTAAGCTTTGTAACTTTACGGTTAGCGAAGTGAAACTTACGTCCTTTTACCGTAAAAGTAAACGAAAAAAAAATTAAGAAATTAGATAAAATTTCGCACACCTGCTGCGTTTGTTATTGTTTGAAGGTTTTAGAACAAAGGTAAAATTATTATGTCGGAATCGTTGAGTAGTTATTGAGATAATTTATGAATCGATTTATTCGTGGAATTGAAAGAGCACAATAGCAAAAATTGGCGAAAGGTACAACATTTTTTCAAAAATTGAAGATTTTTTTCATTGAAAGAAATTCTTAAGCGTTCGGCAGTGCGTTCAGTACTCCTGAAAGAAAAAAAAGATCCTGGTGTATTAATTATTTATCGTTAGTTTACTTACATATATATATATATATATATATATATATATATATATATTGTCAAATAATACGATTTTATATAAGTCCTCATAGTCCTCGATATGTATTCGTTCGTTGTGTTCATATTTTGCAATTGAGAGTATAATTAATGTTTTAATTAATATAATTGATTCGAATTTTAATGGACAAATTCCCATGGCTGGTCCGTGTGCGAGTATATAGAGATTGATCGCCTGTGGAGAGAAATATATTTGAAAAGGTATTTTCATATTTCTTGGATCAATTCTCAAAAAGTAAAGGAAGAAATTTTTTTCTAAAAAATCAGGAAATAAAAATGGATATTACCAAAATTGATGACGTATATTTGAAATTCAAAAAAAAGGTTGAAAGATTCAGTAAATTCGTTATAAAGCCGAGATCAAGAGATATATTTAAATCTCATTTTAATTTGCAATTAGGCTTTTTGTCTGTTATAATAATTGCAATTTTTTAATTAGATTCGAATTTCTTTCTTAATCCTTTATACTGTCATCATTTTTTATTTTTCACTTTATTGTCCTAGGTGCTTTATTTTATTAGCAGAGAGTGCATAATTGTTTTACATTTTTGATGTTTAAATAATATTTTCAAAATTTTATTCATATGTGTAATCATAATGATGATGACTTTTTATCGAATTGTATGACGAATGAATGCTAGTGAAACTATTTCATGTATGCGCGAAATTAAACGTCAGAATTTTACATAATGAATAATCCCAATTGCTTTTCCTTACTAGTTCAGACGTGCGTTAAAACCGTATGTATGATTACAGTATATACTTTTTATAGTTAAGCACAATTTTATAATTTAATTCGTTGTATTGCCAATCTATATATTTAAAGTAAATACCTTTATTGGAATTCCAGATCCCTAATGTAATATGAATATAATTCATATTATAAATTTTCAAAAATGTTGTACTTTCAGAATATTATTAGCTTCTTTCTTTTGTTGCATCATTGCACTTTCTGTTGGACTGTATATTCCACTGGTAAGTTTCAACCATCGGTATGTGTTTCATAACAGAAATATAAGTACCGATCCAACGAAGATGTCGGTTACTCTGCGCGCTTCTTTTACCTCCAACTACCAGACGCAAAATTCCGTAACGTTTGACCCTCTTTGTAGTATCTTGGCTGTGGTGTATCATTTGATCCTCCATTGGTCGTGAGCATCGACATAGAGAATTATAGAACTCCCTACATAGATAGATAGGGCTGGAGCATAAACTGGTATTTTGGGCAAGGCGAGTGAAGCGAAATCGAAAGGGTCCTTATGTCAGGGACCTAGTTTCCACCAACGCAGAGTCGATGTTTTAATTAGACTACCAATCATCGGCTAGCGTTCTTGCATGGAGTAATTCTTTCAAAAAGACAATCTGTCCAGAAATATCTGTTTTATCGGCCGTAAATATGTGTTCATATACCCATATCCAGTCCAGCTAGACTGCATCGTTTCTTTTTAATTTTATACGAAAACTAACAATCACCAAATGTTTTAATTATGATATTCGTTACCACTAAACGATTACGCATCGATTGAGTATCTGAATAAACTTAATTCGTTGAAAAAAAATATTTTTCGGCTAACTTCACGGTCAAATTTTGATTACTTGGTTATAAAAGAATGAGTTACCACCAAATGTTTTAATTAAGCCACCAATGATCACCAAACGACCACCAATCAATTAGGTATGATAAAAAGTTAAAAAGTTAAAGTTGTCCGGCTAACTTCACTGAGGTATCATTCGTAGGGTTAGGTCTAAAATTGAGATTGGCGTTTCCACCGCACTACCGTCCAATTCAACTGTTTCAACCACGGTCTAATGGCTAATTCCTTCGCCTTAGGATAAAATTTATCCTGCGGAAAAACTCCTAAAACATGAAAATGATTGGTTAGCTGGGGAATTATCCGCAGGATAAATTTTATCCGAAGGTGAAGAAATTGGCCATAAGACCGTGGTTTTAACCTTGTTTCAACTCAATTCTTACTGCGGTGTAAACTAAGCCAGTAATGGACGGAAATGTTCGCTATTGCGTTAGAAAGATGTACTACGTAAGAAATCAGATGTCACTACTGGGCTTCCGTATGGACGTGATTTATGGTTAGTCTTCCATCATACATGGTCATACTCTTTCAGGGTGCGTGCACACTGGCCGCATAGTGAAAATCACAGAAGGCAACACGCCACAGAGTTCAAAGCTGTCACATGATCAGCGCCGCACGTCGTTTAGTACAATACGGGTATGTTCAATCGAAACCGATTCCTAGTTTAGTGTCTAAACAGAGAAACAGCAATAGAACGTAAAAGAGCATTCTTCTCTGGCACCTCTGTGCGCTTTCCTCACAACACCTTCAACGGGAATTGGATACGATCGCCATGGGCCTTGTTTGATCGGCGACATTGCACGGCTTGGTGAAAGATAGTAAAAGTGAGGGAGTGACAGAAAGAAGTGAGTTTCTGTTGGAGGGAGGGGGGGGGCGGAAGTACTCAAAAAGATCTAATAAAACGAGCGTCTCTTACAGAGGAAAATGGTGAGTTTTCTGGTCACGTATAATCTCCACCGCCATTATTCGACGATGAATTGTCATCTGTCTTCGAACGATGGAAGTCATTCGGTTTGGGAACTAAGCATGTTGAATGGTGCTATAACTTTCTTTCTCGAGTTTCTTTGTAATACACTTTTTGCAGGTTATGTATCATGTAATTACTATGAGGTATAGTTATGTCTCACTCAATCGCATGTGAGTAAACAGAGATACGAAAATACTCGTAGTACTGGCAGTGAGCTTTAGAATCCACCCCATATTGAAAGGATACTTTGTAAGACACTGATTTTTTTGTGTATTTAAAGCTTTTTCTTTACCGCATTCTTGGCTTTCTGTTCTTTAATTGTGACAGGTTTTTTTTTCTTTGAAAGCTTCTTTTGCCTTTAGCTATATTTTTTATTTTATGATACTTTTTATGAGCTTGTTTACATTAGGTTAGGATAACAGTTAAACGGTTTATCTTCGATCTAATACTAATTGCAACACGAATTCTGAATGATGAATATTATAAAAAAATATAGTCTGAGCCAATATTCAGTCTGTCAGATAAGATAATTTCTCAATTCTAAGCTGCTTAATGACATATTTTATGTTAATACCATTCATCAGACTCTAATCCCCAATTCTACCAACATCGTTCATTATTTATTATCGTTCTCAGTTTTAACTGTGCTATTAGCTTGTCAGATACTTGTATTTTGAAAATAAACGGAGTTTATGCATTGAACCACGTTGAAGAAAACGGGCTTCAGTCTTTTTAAATATTACTAAAAGTAGATGTAAGGTGATTTAAAGTGACTAGAGAAATGGATATAATAAAAAGTAATAACATAAAAGGCAGAAGTGAAATAGGGGGGTTAAGATCTAATCTTAGTAAGTTCTTTTGATAATTGATGTCGATCATACTTCTGATAACAGAAATTGCTGATTCATAGATTTTTTTGCTTTTTTTTTACTGTTTCCATACATTATACACTATATATGTAATCTCAATTAGTAAATAAGTATCATATTTAAGCTGATAAACTGAATCATTAGTTTATCTTTCTATAGGTATATAATAGAGTTGATCTTCCATTTAATTAACAATACTAACTACTGCTCAGTCTAAATAACCATAGATCTTTTATGATTAGAATATATATACAAATTATATTGGATACAAATAGTGCGTGGTTGAAAGAATGCTTATAACACTAATCTATTATATAATCAGACATGAATTAACAATGTTGAAATGCTTATATTTTAACAGCCAATTATAACTAATTCAATGAGGTACTAAATGAAAGGGTATAATTTGATGCTTGTTCAGATAAAAACTATTCAGAATGATCCTCGATGTTCCTTTGAATCCTAATTGTACATGTGTCACCTGTATGTGAGAGCAGGTCAAGCGAGTGCCATGGAGAAGTTTCCACTGAAGGGTACTTCCACGTCAACTACCTCAAGTCATCCTACGCTCTCAAGCACATTAACAACATATCATTCAGTAGATGCCAAGGTAGGCGTCGCCAATGAATCCATCACTTCTGATCATTATGTTCCTCCTTTTGGGATTCTTAGAACCCATTTGGTAGGTCATCATTTCTACCCTGGGTGTCAAGGTGCCACAAATGTTCCAATGCCTCATCCTGTCCCTATACTGGATTAAGGAACTCGAGATCAAATGTGCTGTGGGTTACAAGAAATGTTTTAGCTACATTGTCAAAGTTAAAATTTAAGCATATAAGGATACATGAACTACATTTATGGTGGTTATTTCAACAATAATTTGGTCCTATAACTAATTATTTGAAATATATTTAACATAGCATCTTATGGATCTTATATATCGCTATTTTATCAATTTGCCTAATATTTTATTCATGTGTTCTTTGTTATTTTGCACATTTTGAGCACGTTTCAATTTAGTCTTTGTAGATGTGGTATTGTGAATGTGTGTCTTTATTTTAATTAGCAAAAGTGATAATTCATCAAATTCCACAAGGAACAGTATCCTATTACCTTTTGAATCATGACTGACCTGATGAAGTATATGTACATGGTGACGCGTCACAGTTGAAAATGGATAATATTGATGACATCTAAATAATCTCGTGAAAGGGTATTATCAATAGTTAACAACTGTATCTGCAATGCTTTATGAAATAGTGAATCATGAATTTTTATATGGAAAATACTGTCAATTTCTTAAACGATTTCAATAACAGTGATAATTTAAATCTGAGTCCAATGATCTTGCCGTTTAATGATGACAAAGATAATCATCTGGAGTACCTCTGAATTGAGTGAATGTAATGGAGTACAATTAACGTTGCACAGAATGGGAATGGCGTAGACAGTAATACTGGTGATGCCAGACTCCGGAGTACTATCACTAATCGCACTGGAAGTCTTAGTAGCGACGAAGACATGTTGGACGTAAATCACCATACAACTGCTTCCCATCCTGCCGGAAATAATGCATTCCTGGAGAGGAGTGTACGCCTGGATGATGCTTCATCGCATTGTAAGTCTATTCGTTCTAATAAAATAATAAAAATATACTATCCAAGTGCTTCGATGATCGTATACTCAGCTCTCATATCTCAGGGCATATACATATTATAGCAATAATGCTACAAATCAGGAATGTTAGCGCCATCCTCTATATACGGTGAACTATTTAGTTCTTTTTATGATATATTTATTCAGAGAATATGTGTGTTTCCTCTGTTTTAAGGTGGGGTTACTTTTTCGGGACTCCAGGGTAAGTCTGCCTACTTAATAGATTTTCAATAGTAGTATAATTAAGTATGCATCGGACGTCACTGCCAAATTAAATGTCGTCCAACAATGTTATGAGGCTTTGTATACACGTGAGTCATCGAAGCACATAAACCTAATACTATTATCCTAACGATTAATTAATTAAATTAATACGTCCTATGCACGCTGCGTACATTCACCCAATGTACAGATTTAACCGTACCGTATATCCTTTAGAAAATAAATTCTTTTCCGTAAAAAAATACACAATTATTGATATCAGATAGACAACTCCTTTTGATCGTTCAGTAATAACAATTTTTTTCTATTTTATATCAAGAATGTTTGGTTTGATCTAATTCTAAAATTGACACGAAAAATTTTAGTATCAGGCAATTAAACTCTTTCTGATGTATTTCAATTTATTTGGTTTCACCAGGTATATTTGGGTTATCAAAGTGCTCGGTAAAGCCTGAAGTCGAATACAGGTTATTATTATTGCTAATGATTGTTCGGTTTATTTACACAGTCTCAGCAGACTCAGATGATATCCCCGGCATTGGCCAATATGAGGATTTCCACACTATAGACTGGCAGCGCGATATAGCCAGGGATCGTATGAGACATCGTTATATAGTCAAGAAGAAGCACGACTCCATTTGGGATCTGATCAAGGGTGCTCACGATGCTTGGTCAGGATGGCTTTGCGTTCTGTTGGTGGGTCTCTTCACAGGCGTTGCTGCTGGTGTTATAGACATTGGAGCTTCGTGGATGACGGACTTGAAGTTCGGCATATGCCCTCAAGCATTCTGGCTCAATAAGGAGCAATGCTGTTGGAGTTATAATGAGACGACTTTTGATGGTGGAAACTGCACTCAAGTTAGTAATGAGCAAGATGTAATCTAAGGAATTGAAAACGCTTGTAGATTACCTCTTCATGTCGTGAATATTTTTTTCTCTCAGTGGAAGTCCTGGCCAGAGGTCTTTAAACAGTCTAAGGACGGAGCAGGACCTTACATAATTTCCTACCTGTTTTACACAGCGTGGGCTTTACTGTTCGCATCGCTTTCTGCATCCTTAGTTAGGATGTTCGCGCCATATGCTTGTGGTTCCGGCATACCGGAGGTTCGTACAATTGTCAATACACCTCACTTTAAAAGAGGTTATATTTTCATTTATGCTTTAATTAATTCAAACAGATTAAAACTATACTCAGCGGATTTATTATACGTGGCTACCTGGGTAAGTGGACCCTGATCATCAAATCTGTCGGCTTAATACTCTCCGTCTCGTCTGGTCTAAATCTTGGCAAGGAAGGTCCTATGGTACACATAGCATGTTGCATTGGAAACATATTTTCATATCTGTTTCCAAAATATGGTCGTAATGAGGCCAAAAAACGTGAGATATTATCGGCAGCCGCTGCAGCTGGTGTATCTGTTGCTTTCGGTGCTCCGATCGGCGGAGTGTTGTTCAGCTTGGAGGAGGTAAATATGAATTTATATTTATGTTTAAATCGACACTATTTTTGCACTATTCATCGTGCTTATGTTCTTTGCATTCATAGGTTAGTTATTATTTCCCGCTGAAGACTCTGTGGAGATCATTTTTCTGTGCGCTGATCGCTGCTTTCGTACTAAGATCTATCAATCCTTTTGGTAACGAACACTCAGTATTGTTCTACGTAGAGTATAACAAACCTTGGATATTCTTCGAGTTGGTGCCGTTTGTAATGCTGGGCATAATGGGTGTAAGATAATTTCACAGTAATCCAGATAAACTAATAGTAATTTATAGGTACTGATATGATTATCCTTTTTTTTTTCAAATAGGGCGTAATCGCGACCATATTTATTAAAGCTAATTTGTATTGGTGTCGTTACCGCAAAACTTCAAAACTTGGCCAGTATCCAGTAACCGAGGTTCTTGTAGTAACAGTTGCCACAGCTATTATATCTTATCCAAACCCTTACACGAGGATGAACACAAGTCAATTGATCTACTTACTCTTCAGTCAGTGCGGAGTGTCTAACGCTGATATTTTATGGTACATATACTCATGCCGAGAATTTAATCAATTCGACAAAGCATAATCTCATTAATTAATTTTCACTCTCGACTGCAGTGACTACAACCGTAATTTCACGGACGTCAATTCAGCTATAGAAATTGCAGCTGCCGAGCCCGGAGTTTACAAGGCAGTATGGCTCCTGGTTTTGGCGCTTATATTGAAACTAATAATGACCATCTTCACCTTTGGCATGAAAGTGCCCTGCGGTTTATTCATACCGTCCTTATGTTTGGGTGCGATTATGGGTCGCATTGTCGGTATCGGGATGGAACAACTAGCATACAATTATCCACACATCTGGATGTTCAGCGAAGAATGCTCAACCGGAGTAGACTGTATCACTCCAGGTTTATACGCGATGGTTGGTGCTGCTGCTGTGCTTGGTGGTGTCACGAGGATGACAGTGTCCCTCGTTGTCATCATGTTCGAACTCACCGGGGGTGTGAGATACATCGTACCCCTTATGGCCGCTGCTATGGCCAGCAAGTGGGTCGGCGATGCTCTTGGGAAACAGGGAATCTACGATGCACACATCGGTCTGAACGGGTATCCCTTCTTGGACAGTAAAGACGAGTTCCAGCATACAACTCTTGCAGCTGACGTTATGCAGCCCAAGTATGTATCATGCCCACTGAGTAACATTAGTTTCCTGTAGTTTTTCAATTTGTCATTCTTGTTATCCAAGTCAATTGAACTCACATTGGATTATGGTTTTATCGCTATGGATTTTTTAAATATAGAAATTGTTTTAAGAAAGCTAATATGTATTTTTTTACAGACGCAATGAAGCTCTGCATGTGCTCACGCAGGACTCCATGACAGTTGACGATGTGGACACCCTCCTTAAGGAAACAGAGCATAATGGCTTCCCTGTGATAGTTTCCAGAGAGTCGCAATACCTCGTTGGTTTTGTCTTAAGACGAGATCTTAATCTGGCTATCGCTAATGCCAAGCGAATGATGGAGGGCATCAGTGGACAATCACTAATTATTTTTACTAACGGAAATAATGTTCAGACTCATGGACCTCCACCACTTAAGCTCAAGAAGATCCTCGATATGGCACCCATAACCATAACTGATCAAACGCCCATGGAGACTGTTGTAGATATGTTCAGAAAACTGGGCTTACGACAGACACTTGTTACGCATAATGGGTACGTCTAGATTTTAAAAGAATATTTTTATTGCTTCATGAATAGAAAAAGTTATTAACCAAATCTAATGTCTATTTTCAGGCGTCTTCTTGGCGTTATCACAAAAAAGGATGTTCTAAGACACGTGAAGCAGCTTGACAATGAGGATCCCAATTCGGTTTTGTTTAATTAAGATTCCGTAAGTGGGTCCAAAATAAGAATTCCAATTATTCGAGGACATGGGTAATTGATCACTTGAAATCATCCCGACACTCATCACAATTATAATAGCGAATACGACTTCTAGTCTCATAACGATGACTTTTATTTTTGGTATTTGATATTATTTGCCGTTCTGGGTGAGTTTTTTCTTACTTTTTTTTTTACTGATCTTAGCAATGAATATTTCTTATGTGAGAATGCCCCTGTCCGATACCAACGCCAATATCCTTATATCACTATATTTCTTTCATTGTTTTAACTTTTTCCTGTGGTTATTTTATTTTTTATTTTTAACTGAAGTGAATAGTATAATTTCCACGGTTAAGTCACAATGCTGAAAGGTTGCTGTGATGAGCGGTGATAAGAGGATAATAAAGAATTGCGAAGGAATATTTGATTTATGAGAATTGAGAGAGAAAGGAATTTGGCAAATCGGACTCTTGAAAGTAGATCCCTGTGCCAGAGTCCTTTACGTTGGGAAACTTTCCCAGATTATATTGTGCGGTAGCTACAGTAAAGGCAACATATTGTTTAATCATTATTTATCAATATACAAGAGCACCGAATTCGTAACCGAATTCATTTATAAATTAATTAACTGTGTATATTCGAGTAAAGAATAGATATGTCTGATGCACACCATGGTGATATCTTCGGCTCATGCAAAAGTTGAAGCTCTTAGACGATGGACATGTTCTAATTGTTAGCGTCATTATAAAAGGGTGGATAAACTTATGCCCAATAATAAATTATTACGTTCGCGCGGACGTTCAGTTAATGCAGAGTTTCAATCTTTGCCAAACGAGAAAGATAGTGAAAAACAAATGAATAAGAATCAGTATATTGGGAAAAGGATAAACAAATTTTGTCACAACGCAGTTACAGATATTTTATTTTTTCATTTTATTAAAATGCAATGCAAGCATCAGATCTACTTTCTCGATTAGGTGTAGACAACAATTATACAAGGAATGGAATATTCCTGGAATGTTTAATCCCAATTAATGTATGTATTATGATATTCATTAACTGTACATGGACACTAATTATTGTAAGGTATATGTATCTCATTGTGGTATATATACATGTATTTATCTATTTATACATATATCAATGCGCTAGATTGTCGTATGTCTATATGTATATTTACATATGTATCTAATTGATATTAATCGAATCTGTACATACGAATCTAAAAGTGATAAAGAGAATTATACAATTTAATGAACAACCAATTAGAACTTGCTACACGAATTACATTGTAATAACAATTTAAATGTATGATGTATATATGAAATATAAAGAGTTAGTAATAAAAAGGTGATGAAGAAAATCGCTTTGTGAATGTCAACTGGATTCTGACATACTTCTCGGCTCACAAGGTACACTTCATTTGGTTTATTGTTTGAACTTACAAAGATTGGGAATATTATTGCATAATGTATACTTTCGTACTTTAAAAATTGCACAGTGTTGTAGAATTCTCGGTTGTAAAGTTATGGCTAAAACACGAGATTTAGAAGTCTGTGTTAATTTTCAGAAATCAATATCTCAATTTTTCTTTTACAAACTTGTTTGTAATCTTTGAATACTTCCAAAATCTAGAAGTGCTTGATCTAAGTCCATCCTGACGTAACACCAATGACGTAAACACCAATTTTCGGTGACTGCGAGTATAATGAATTATAATTAACATTTTGCATGCTTAATTTATTTGCCGTTTATTATTACTTTGTTTACTACTGATCGGCATCATCTTTCTGTGCATTCTTAACGTCTGCACTTCAATCGGTAAATCGATGTAGAGAATTCCGTGGCTCTCTGGCTTGGTCTTTGACTCAAGCTGACATGAAACCAAATCTAGCAAGATGTTTTTAATCATCGGTTGTAAGTACTTTTTACATTTACTGTAACTTCGGAGGGACAGATCCGTGATCCGAAGTTGTACATAAGAAATTTCTGTATGATTGTAGTAAAAGAATTAGTATCGTAGACGTAATTTAAAAAATGCTAATTAAAGACGGCGTTTGTCGTTGAGTTGGCAACACCGGATATTACTTAAGTGCCCTCTGCTCGTGAGATTGCACCTGGCAATTTTTCGATTTATTAATAAAGAAAGCTAGTGTAGTTGCGTTGTCGATCTATAAAAACTGTAAAATCAAAAAAATTTCAGTATCTTTTTGTCAATTAAAGGAGTTAGCACGACTTCTGAATCACGAGAAATAATAGAATTATTTGAGAAGAACGAAAACTAATCTTGGAATCATGGACGATGTTTTGGATGAGGTCGTCTCTACTGAAGATTTAATGGTGTGTGTTGTGTATTTATCAACTTTTTAAATCATTTTTAATATCGAGGTTCTTTATATATATACTGCTTATTAAAGATTTTTTAAAAATATGTTTTACCGTTCATGCGGCAAATTTGAGGTTAGTCGATTCTATTGAGTCAGGTTTTTCTTGACAGATTACGACGATAGCTCGTCATTACTCATAATAAAGTGTATATCCGGATTCTATCATTTATGTTTTTGAAGTTCATTTTCAATTTCTTAGTTTTCATATAATGATAGTTTTTTTGAAAAATGGTTTTTAGAATTTCAGTCATTATTAACAATTTTCTGATAATTGGTTACTAACAAGTTTCATATATTACAGCTTGCTAATGTTGGAATTAGCTACATTTTTTGTAAAGAATGATTGTTAGAAATATTTTGTTTATATTTTTTTTTAGAAATTCGAGCGAACCTATCATGAACAATTACAGACTGGAAATGTAACTCAAAAGGTCCAGTTTGAATATGCCTGGTGCCTTGTACGTAGCAAATATCCTGCAGATATCCGGAAAGGGATTATATTGTTGGAAGACCTTTACAATAATCACGGAGACAATGAAAGGCGTGATTGCTTATATTATCTTGCAATTGGGAATGCACGACTGAAAGTAATTAGACGAAAGTGAAAGATAAATAGAGAAGTATCTTAATTTTTTTAATACAATATTTATTATTACAGGAATTCTCAAAAGCTCTCACCTATGTAAGATCATTTTTGCAAATTGAACCAGGCAATCAGCAAGTTCTGCACCTTGAGACTCTTATCACAAAGAAAATGGAGAAACGTAATTCTTTCATTTTCCAGTGAAATAAGTAGAATCTTTAATTACGGATTTTGTTTTGATTAATATTTTACAGATGGTTTTGTAGGCATTGCAATGGCAAGTGGGGTAATTATTGGCATAGCCAGTATTCTTGGTCTGGGCATTGCAATGGCCAGAAAATCCTAGTCCCAAAGCAAAGATTACAGTGGCAGTTAAGCAGGTACCAGGATGTAAGATGTGATCGCAACGATAATCGGTAATAAAATAAATCATCGTCAAGAAGTATCGTAAAAGAATGTAAAAAGTAATGAGGCTTTTTTTTCCCTTTTAAAAAAGGTGAAAAAAATATATGCAGGTAACAAGAAAGGAGATCATAGTGTACTAGTATAGCTCCAACGATGTTTTTTAACAGAAGAAACCAAACTGGGAATGAAGATAAAAAAATTCGAAAAAAAATTTGGGAAATTAAGCCAATGAAAATCTCACCCACATGCAACCAAAGAAAATACTCTTTGCTCTACGATATATCTATATGAAGTTTATATTATAAAACGTATATGACATAATATTGCATATATAAATGTACGCGGCTTCGTGTATTGCGCTTTCTTTGTTTTTTTTTTCAGTTTTTCTTCCGATTGCATTTTATCTGTACTGTTAATCTCACAGAGCGTCGGTTTCTCATTTAATTGTGCAAGGCTGTTGAAGATTTTCTTATTATAATGTCCATCGAATTGCCAATTTTTCTATCTATTTTCATATTATTTTCAATTTTTTGTCTAACATTCCAAAATGTGTGCAGTGACTCCGTTTTTGTTCTTTCTCAAAATTTTCTTCTGATGAATGGCAGATAAATAGATTCTAATCGATATATATCATTCTAGTTTATTTTTGTCTTTATTTTATGTTATCTTGTTGTGGCTCACAGGACCTCAGTTTGTTATAACGTTAAGCCACTTGCACGCCACGTCCTTACATGAGCTTATTGTTAGTACATTTGTATATACAAATGGTGAAAGCACGAGAGGAAATAAAATGCAGCTAAAAATATTTGTGTAAAATTGTCCAATATTATTTTAGAATGTTCCATTAGGAAAATAAATATTTGACATTACCACATTATTGCATTACGTATGTTTGCTCGCAGCTTCAAATCTACTTAGTGATCTTTTCTTTTTACAGAATAAAAATTCCCGCTAAAGTTTCTTTAAATCAAATATATAATCTAAAATTTATTTCTAAATACATTAATAAATTGTTATAATTGTTAACACTTTTCGTGCCGTTCCGTAGCGTAGACGCCCCACGCTGCATGATCGAAAAGTACCAAAAAAAAAGTCCGATAAGGAATGTATTAATAATGCTTATTTTTTATCATTGTAAAAATAAGTATTGTTCATGCTTCATTTGATTGTGCTTCGTCTACGGATTAGAAACCCACTCAGGCCAGTTGCGAATTTTATTGAAAACTTTTTGTCCTGGACTCAACGTAGATGAAACTTGACGAGCCGCAATTACCCGGACAGTTCTTCGCAAAAACCCTTGAGACTTACCACATCTAATCAATTTATGTGCCGTGTCGATCATTTGTTGCCTCGGTTCCTGGTCTAAAACGAAAGCAAGGAAAATCAATGAATTTTTCATCGTTAAAAATGTCGAAACTTCAATGATACTTCACTTACCTTGAAATGATCCTACTAAGAAAACTCCTATGGATTTCTTATTATAGCCATATGTATGCGCTCCTTCCTGATACCATCCACTACCTTCATATACGTTTCCATCGTTTCCAATTAAAAACCTTTAGCAATGTATGAATAAATTTATAAAAATTAAAGTTCTAATGATATTGATATTATTTGACTTATACGTACGAAATTCCAATATCGTCCCAACCAAGATCGTCCATCTGAGATGATTGTATACTTCGTGCAATCGAAGAACAAGCGGAAGTTGTATTACATTGTTCTGTAACTGTATGATGTATTATAACGTTGCGAACAGGAATTATAAGATAATTAATTTTCTTTGGTTCTCTTGCTTCCCATTCAGAACGAGAAATTATATTTGGGCAGTTACTGTTTTCAGCTGAAAATATACATAAATATTTTATTAATGTCACAGAATATCTGCATAGAAATCTCAACAATTCTTGTTTGAAATTCTGACCTGCTCTTGATAAACTTAAAATTAATAGAAATATTAGTCCCTGTAGAATCATTGCAGATTTTCAACCAAATGATGAAACAGCAAGAGATTTCAATATTCTTGATTTGCAATAATTAATTCCTGCGCACTTCACAATTGGTACTGACTGGAATTTGAACTAAGCCAGATGATAATGGTTATGCTTACTTACATTTATATGTATATCCAAAGATATGTGAATATTTAGTATCAGAGTAAAATAAAAAGGTTTTGCACAATGTCAGGGAACTCCCCTAGTATATGTGAGAGATATGACGTGATATGCTTGCTTTTTCTTTTTAATATTTAAAGGTTCAATGATTGTTATGTGATCATGCGTGATCGCAAATTTTATTTCAAACCAGAGCTAATATTAAGTAATATGGACAACTAATTTTCAAATCATGAGGTTTATTTTAAGTGCAGTAAACCCAATGAATAAGATAACATTAGGTCTGCTCGTTACCTACACTTTCTGCAATTTTACAAAAAGTGCAGATTCTCATTGATTACTTAAAAATATCATCCAATAAGAAGTTCCACTTTTCGAAAAGTGTAGAAAGTGTAGACAACGAGAACAAACCTTTATGTTACTAAACGAAGTATACAGATTATTTCTTTAAAAAAAACAGTTAAATGGAGAATATATTTATTATGAGAATATAAACTCGCAGGCAGCGGGCAGCGAGCAACGAGTGTGAATTATAAGTATCAAGGTACTTCAGAGTGAATCTTTGAGGTTTATGTGATACAGCAGTTAATTTATATAAAATAATAAAAATACAATTATTACTTAATACGTCCTTGGAATCGTCATGTAAACAATTAGAAATAATGATAACTGAAGTTATGGGTTTTAAAGTGTGCTTTTAACCATTTTTACATGACTACAGAATAATCAATTAATTGTAGGTTAAGTGCATCGCGTACTGGTAAACGATTTCTGTATAATTTTAAAAATGCCTCATTTAATGGCACATGATATAAATATGAAGGCACGTACGAAAGATGTAAAAGTTTTGGAAGATGTTACTTTTTTCCAAATGGGACTATCACAGACTATTTTAGATGGATTAACCAGTTGCGGCTTTCAAAAGCCATCTCCTATCCAACTGAAAGCTATACCCTTGGGACGCTGTGGTTTTGGTACCTATGATTTGATTGTTTCTTTTCTCCTATATATTATTAATTGTTTAAAACATTATAGATCTCATCATACGTGCCAAGTCAGGTACAGGAAAGACAGCTGTGTTTGGTATAATTGCATTAGAGATGTTGGATATTCAGATATCATGTGTTCAAGTAGTAATTCTTGCACCAACTAGAGAGATTGCAGTGCAAATTTCTCAAGTACTGGTATCTATTGGTATTGAAATGAAAGGTAATTCTTATATAATTACATTTGCAGAGATACCAGCATTTCCTATAAAGCTTTGCACTATATATACTAGATTTTCTTAGGTTTACGAGTGGAGTCTTTTGTTGGTGGCATGGCAATAGAAGGTGACAAGAAAAGATTAAATGGTTGCCAAGTAGCAGTGGGTGCACCTGGCAGGATAAAACACTTAGTAGACAAAGGCTTCCTAAACGTAGAGCATGTTAGGCTCTTTGTATTAGACGAGGCGGATAAATTAATGGAGAGCAGCTTCCAAAAAGATATAAAGTCTGTATTTCAGGTAAAGTCATGCATATTTTCTCACATATTTCTGACATTAAACGTTTTAGTTACATATACTCCAAGTTGCCAATCAACAAACAAGTAATAGCATCAAGTGCGACTTATCCTGGTGACCTGGAAACATTTTTAGAGACGTATATGCGTTCACCAATTTTAACGTCACCAAATAACGATGGTCCAATTTTATTAGGTTTACGACAATTCGTATGCATCGTAAAATATCATCCAAATGCTATGAAGCAGGTGAGATGACAAACAATAATGCAATATATTAGAACTAGTCGCTTGATGAAATTAAATTATATCGTTGGTTTCCAGGTTGAGATTAAAGTTCAGGAATTGGCGAAAATTTTTGGTAAAATACCGTTTAAACAGAGCCTAGTATTTTCCAACTATCAAACACGGTACTTATTTATTTTGAGAACACGAAATCTTTACAATGATTCAAACAAAATGGAATATCCCCTGCCACTTATTAATAATTATTTGGTTCGCAGAGCGCAGTCAGTTTGCAACAGAATAAATGCAATGGGTTTACCAGCCATTTACATAGTTGGAAATCAGGACATGAAAAAACGTTTGGATGCCATTCGTAAATTAAAGGCATTCAAATGTAGAATTATGCTAACAACAGATTTGACTGCTAGAGGAATAGATGCTGAACATGTCAACATAGTGATCAATTTAGATATTCCTACAGATGGTGCAACGTATCTTCATCGTATAGGTAGAGCAGGACGTTATGGATCACATGGATTAACCATTACCATAGTATCTGAGAATGAACTTCCCACATTCAAAGAATTGATGCTGTCTGTCGGTGGACCAAATTTCTCGTTACTCAAACTTCCTCAAGATTTCTCTGAGGATCCATGGAATGCTGATGACTCTGTCTTTGACAAAATTTGTGCTGAAAGCGTTCAGGATGGAGATATGGAAATCAACCAGGACACTGAAATCGATAAACTTATTACGGAATCTGAAAATGGTGCTCCGATCGCTACTAATTTACCGTCGCCTGAGAAAATCAATGTGCCTGATGTGGAAGTGCATAAACAGATTGACAGTGGAAGGAAGAAAGCAACGAATACTGGCACGATTAATGTTGAGTCTGTGGAAACTGTAGTCCCTGATATCAATATAGATTCTGTTTTAAATATTGACTCACTATTTTCAAAATGGTCGAAGAAACATAGTGAAAATAATTCTGTTTCCAAAAAAGTTGATGAATCTTTAAGCAACCAATATTCAGCATTGTCTATTCATGACCCGGAACGTGTTTACAAGTTCGATTTGAAAGATATTTCTGAAACTACTTCAGAAATGCAGAAACTGAATAGGGGTATATGTTTTGAATTAAATCTAGAGGAAATATCACAAGAAAATAGTAATGAATTATTTTCGATGGAAACAATTGAAGAGTATTTAAAGTACAAGCCGAAAGAAATTATTAATGATAATTATGCTACAGTGAGATCAGACATGAAGAATTTTGATAGAAAGTCCGAAAGTGTCCCTGAAGATTTTACACAAAATGGTGTGTCTGTTTTGAATATCCTTGATAATTTTGAGGGACTAGACACGAATGCCATACTACTACTTGACATGTATAAGAATCTCCAAGAATGGATAATTGCACAGAAGGAAGACATAAATAAAATAACTAACAAAATCAAGGATCCTGAAGAGCTGAAAACGAGAAACGCATTCCGCTGGAAAGAATCTCTAGAATTTGAGATTATTATGTTAGAAAGACTCATTGCTGAATCAGACGATACCATCTTACAATGCGATAGAAAGTCTTTGTATAAGCAGTATTATGCAGCATTAAAAATCTTTTTTGAAATACAAAAGAAATCATTGCTCTGGTTATATCCAGATGTAAGAAGCGAAGCTGAAGTCAATGACACTTATTTGTATTCTGGACTTCGTCAGGATTTTGTTAATTTAATTGACATGTATCGAGAGATTGAAGATTTCAAGAGTAAACATGAAGACGGTTCTACGGAATTTAAGTATTATCTTCCATATCCTGCAAAGGATAGTGATGTAATGCCTAATTTGATGATGTCAGGAATAGAAATCGACAGATATCGTGAGGCTTTAAAGTATCTGCATTCAGATCCTGACCCAAAAGCTAGATTCGTGAGAATCCGAAAATTACTAGCGTTTTTACAGGAGGAAGAGCGTCTCGATATAGAATCCAGGATTAGGAAGCAAGGACAAAATTCTTATGAAACATTGACAGATTTTTTGGAGAAAGAAAAAGTCAATAGAGCGGTAAAACAAGTGGAAGAAGATTGTAAAATAATATCAAGTGATAAAACGACTTTAAGTTCATTTATGGCCAATTTAGAATGTTCAAAGTATAATCAGAGCACTCAGAATATTAAAGATAAATGTAAATCCCCTGGTAAACAGGACTCTAAGGCTGCAAGTAGATTAATTCAGAAAAACACAACACATCATACAGCAGGAGCATTCACACCCGTTCAAACTAATAATGTAGCTTATATTACAGAGAATCTTAGTTTAAATGATGGATACAAGGAGCATCCCCAAAATAAGAATATAATTTTACCATCTACTTCTTTAAGTGATAAAAGTGATGTATCAAAATCTAAGATTCTGTCAAATGAGTCTGGATTAGAGAATGAGATTTACACTAATTTAAATTATAAGACTGAGGATGATTTTCTAGTGAATCACGCGGCAATACCAATGACTGACTATCAACAAAACAATTCATATTCAGATTCTAGTGTTAAAAATTTTAATCGATATTCGAATTCTCAAATTTATTCCCAGGAATCTAATTATTATGAAAGTCACGAAAATGTCTGTAATTACACATCAGAGCCAACAAATGTCTTATCATATGAAATGTACAATAATATTGAAGATTTTCTAAGCTCATTGAAAATGCAGACTCATCAGATACAATTACAAGAATATTATTCTCAAATGTTACAGTAATTAACTAATGTGATGTAGCCATTCGTAAACATTCAGATATACGTAAGATTTAAAAAAATAAGTACATTTTATATACAGCTGTAGATATTATTTTGTACAACAAAAACAAATTGTAAAAAACGTTAAAGAAACCACGATAAATAATTTAAATCATAACAGAAATACGTGAACTGAAATAAGAATAAATTTAGTTTTAGAAACCTACAAATCTTCCACCACTCCGGAGAAAGAAATGCACAAATTAAAAAATGGTACATTCAAAATACTTGAGCAAAAAATTGCACATATATAGTTCAAATAAAAAATGGATCAACCCCCGTCAAAAAAACGCACCGTACAAAAATCCGTCCTACATGCTAGTAAAGCAGGTGTTTGGTCAATGGTAATTTCGTCTTGGATCGAGTTTCAATGTCTCTCTCTATAAAATGGCCGTGGAAAAGAAAAAGAACAAGTATGAAAAGTACAAAGGGCAACCTTCAAAAAACTTGTCCCGTGAGATTTGCAATATGTTGGTGAGTATAATGCGCCTCATGTATTACGATAAATCGAGGGGATCCCCCCATTCATTGGCGAAATAATCGCCATTTGTGTTTCGCGCTTTATTTTGTATAGAACCTTCGGTCGGTGAACGCGTGTGCTCGGTAACACGGCTCGTTTCAATATCGTACCAGTTATCCCGCGATTCTTGCTTGGTGCGAGTCGGCTAGTGTTTCGTTCTACTTTTAGCTTGGTTAGAGTTTCGGCTGTCATCGGGCTCTGTGAAAATCATTTGTTTTAAATCCAAAGATAATGTCGCGTAAATATTTCAAGAGCACGCCGATCTATGTAGCCGAGAGTCACAACGAGGTTCGTTATTCTTTTGTTTTCATGTTGCTATTACGTTACACGGAATTGATTGGCTATAGGGTTATAAACTTATTTGTAGTTACGTGTTCTGTCTGGCTTGTCAGCACGTGTACGATGCTTGTTTTCATTTTGACGTGACGTTTTCACCATCCATTATTTTACTCACACCATACTTTTACCTCGCATGTTTTTCTACTCGTACTCGGTTTGGGTAACCTGCTCCTTTTTATCATGAGTCTTTTTTTACTGTCTGTTGCAGGTTTTGCCCTTCATCTACCGGTGCATTGGATCCAAGCATTTGCCATTCGAAGGAAATACTCTGGTGCATCTTGATTCCCATCCCGACATGCTCTTACCAAAGGATATGCCGGCTGATACTGTTTGGGATAAGGAACGACTGTTTGAGTAAGTAATTTTTTTTCTTGGTTGTAATATTAAGCGATTATACCTAAGTATCCTATAATTATAATGCCATTTTACACTTGATTAACGAAATCTTTGTACCTTGCATAAATTTTGATGATAATAACTTCTACAGTCGGTAACGGTTATCGGCCGAATATTTTCTTTTTACCGACTGTGTTACACAAAGGGTATCAGTAGGTAATTTTGTGTACCGACTTATTCACAGTTTTTCTAAATTTGTATTGATCGGAGTATATGTAGCGTTCTAAAGTTATACATATTTTATGTAACATTTAACGATCGCCGACAGTTGCTAAATGTGTAATACTAAATTTCGATGATGCAGGTATTGTATTTATAAATCTTAATGGATCAATTAGCGTCACATAAATAATTTCATTTGGATGTTTATGACAGTTTTTAATGACGTTTGGCATTCGCAAAGTATGAACATATCAGAACAAACCTTTAGAGGTTATTTTTGATTACCATACTTATTTCGGATGCAAATAAGAATATGAAGAAGATTAACTCCAACGTATACCATAATAATATTTTTCAGAAGACAAAAAAGTGATTGATTCCGTCATTAGTTCAGTTTGAGCATACCTAGTGCTTACATTGACACTTGGAAAATTTGTATGGCCCTTAGTGTAATCTTCCGTCTTGTATATATATATATATATATATATATATATATATATATATAAAATGCACAGTTTCCGTTGCAACGGTCGGTAACGTCTCTCGACTGCATCCATGGATAAATCCATTTGTAGATAATCATTACTGGCTGGCAGTGCATAAACTGCAGCCAAAGCCTGCAATTCCAACAAAATTTCCATCAGAAATGGTTGCATCGACGTTTACGAGTGACTTAACCTTTTACTTACATGAATTTCCACATTCTTACCATAGATGTCAGTAATTGCAGTAACAATTAGCGAAGAAGTTGATATACCACTCACAAGCTCATCCATTCTACTCACCATCCGCTAATTAAAATATGTAAAAATTACACATCAATAACAATAATTGTCATCCAACCATACATTTTCTCATATACTCGCGATTAGTTACGAACCTCTCTGCCATCACTACTTCTCTCATCCAATCTTTTACCCAAGTGTATTTACCGAAGTTTCGCACAGTGGATTTTCACATTCCCATTCTTAAAGTCTTATCCATTCCGGCATCTCGCAATATCTGCCAACTAATTTTCTCCAGCAATATTTCATCATCCCCCCCCCCCCCCTGCGATTGCCGTAAGCCATTTTCTATACATATTATTCGGTTACACCCATTTTGTATCTGCAGACATACCACGACGCGTTGAAAACTTGTACGCAAGCACTGCCAAGCGTACGCCCGCTGTCACATTACAGTTCGATGTCAGCAACTGTAAAAAGCAAGGCGCGTCTACACAAGGAATGCGAAATATCGGCGCGTCCTGGGACCGACGAACCTTTAGCTCGCATCGCGTATTCGACTCGCGGTGAACGGCGTCTCGCCGTGCGTGTCGATTTCCTCGCCTTCTTCGTCTCCCTTACCTTTCTCTTCGTGTTACATTACTCCAGGATTAAGCACTACCCGTCCGTCTGGTAGCTTTTTCGAGCTTTGTACAATACTTACAATTTTATTTCAAAATAATAATTTCTTTTGCAGTACCATAATCCTCTTGAATATTCCACAAGCCAATGCTGCAGCTGATCACTCTTAGTGCCTGATATTTTAATTTGCTGTTTGAAGCTTTCGCGACTGGAACAGTTTTCGTGCGTTCAGATCCAGCTGCGGTTGCGTATCTTATATGGACGAAGGAAACACGTGCACTTGGGTTAATTGGTAATTGCCTTTTTGTTTTCCACAGAGAGATCAGTATCGAAAACTGGATGCTGCCTGCTGTTTACGCTGGACACTTAAAGCATCTCGTATGGGTCAAGCCGCCCTGGGCGAATCAAATTGAAGATGGAGCTACGAGCTTTCTCATCGGGAAGCATAAGGACACTGGTTTCATAAGGTATTTACATTAAAGCACCTATATACACCGAATAGTGTCTCCATATTTTTTTTTCAACTGGATAACTATAATTACGTTAGATTTAATGATAACGCTAAGAGTACTCCCAAGGAACAGTATTTGACGCGTATTACACTTTGTATGTGCAAGTAGTCACGGTAGCTTCACGCTCGGACACGAGATAAGAGCTCGGATAAAGTGGGCAGTATGTTCGTAAGAATTATTTTCCACACTTTGAAGAGGAATAAAGAAAGGGGGAGAAAAAAGGGAGAAGAGAATGAAATAAATGCCTGTACTCTCTTAGGACAGCCCAGGGATACTATTAGCATACCTGGACACGCCATAACCTGACTAACTATAATACAACTCTCCCTCGCTGGAGACAAGCATCAGAAAATTAAGGGCAGGTGAGCAAGGTTCAACGACAATTTTTCCAAGACGCCTTTTCGTTTCCCTTTTTTTCGTACCTTCGCGTTTATATTCTACACTTTTATTCAATATCTCGGTTACTATGGTTGGACTGGCATTTTTCTTCTTTGACTCTCGTGTCCGTTCCTGAAGATTGTGAAGTCATGTGTGACGGCATATGTGATTATTATACAAGTAGCGATAAATGAGCATCGATGCAAAGTATGTGTATGTATACAATTTTTTTGATCAGGTTCTGCTACCTGGTCGATGATTATGATGCAATGCAGTGGTATAATATGCATAAGATTATGTAAATTTAAAACGGGATCGAGTTGTAGGTTACTTTGCATTTTGGAATCGAGTCGAAGAGTGGAATGATTATTCAATATTTCAAAAAAGAACTTTATAAGATTGTACAATTTTTTATTAAAAATCAAAATTGTGTATTAAAAGGTACTTTAGACACATTGCTCATCATCGAGGTGCAAGCTGTAACGAACGCAAGCAGTGTCCGTATCGTTAAGACCTGTCTGGTGCATTGAAGTAAAGGTGCATTCACATCGTGAAAATGAATAGCAATAAAGAAAAAAAAGGAGGAAAGTTAGCATCGCTAACAAATTTAATTGTAAATTTTTTCAAAAAAGATTATACCAATCGTAAATACAGTATGGAACAGTAGCAGCCATCTCGGGTCGAGGTGCACGAGAAGGAGCATCAGGATGCATGCCGCGGCGCCTGGGTGGATATGTTTTTGTCGAGCTGCACACTGGACGGACGTTCAGACTGGGTGCGCAGGGCTCCTTATTCGGCCGATATACGAATTCCATGGACGTCCCATCATTTTTATATGCCCAGGCAGGCTGTCTTGTCTGAGCTCCCATGTGTGTACGAAATGGCAGTATGCTATACATATATATTACTTGTACCCGTGAGATGTTGACGCGGGCGTAAAACTGACCCGTGAGATGTCCCTAGTACTATTATTGGAAAGGTCTGCGGTTCCCGTGAGAGGAGTCCGATGCCCGTTGGACGGACGGAGCAAGTGGAGGACTCAGTAGGTACGTCGAGATACCCGTCAGACTCCAAGGGAAAAAATCCTTTTGTAATAGGGTAGAAGTGCAAGAAGTAATGCAGTATTTAAGAACTGAACTTCCGAATCGGAAGATTAGGAAGGCTGTGTTATTGTTGTTTGAGCTTTTTTTTGTGGCATTTTTCGAACGTACGAGTCTTTTGCTGTCTCAATCCTTGCCTGGCCCAGGCATTCTTCTACGAATCAGTCTTTTTTTCGGGTATTGATCAACGTTGGAGAAGAGAAACGGCGAGCCAGCAGAATTCTCGAAAAGATCGAAGCGAGGCTTCCGCGACAATGGACAATGGCGCAATAATCTACAATAGAGATCCGCCCGTGCGATTTCTTCACGAATGAATAGGGTCCCTAGGACAATCATCTCGTAAACTCGGCTTTCTTATTGTCAAGTTCTCTCTTGCTCAGCATAATGTTTACACGCCAGGCGTTGCTGAACTCTTGGATAACAGGATAGGTATACGTACATGGTTGTACGCTTGTACTCATAGTTGGGTTAAGTTAGGTAAGGTTGGTCCTGAAAGCACAGATTTCATTTCCTCCATCACTGAGGACTGCGGGCTCCTGCATGGAAACCAGTTGGTCTTGGTATTCTTGCGACGTAGGAAGAGTGAGAACCGTGTGACAGTTCATCAGCGGGTCTCGGGTAAGTCGTCCAAGATTGGTACCAGATGGTCCCGAATCTTCTCTCAATACCTGTGACTGGGTCCATGTTCACTTGTTGCTGTGTCCACAGTTCACGTTTTCGAATTTCAAAGGGAGTCAGCGGTTCGTCGCGATGAAGTCGTAAGAAAAAGACAATTAGGATGGACGAAAAAGATGCGTCCAATTCGAAGGGAATGAAACGGGTGCTGGTCAGGAATGACCGATAATCCAGGAAATTCAGGAGCCTTCTTGCATTCCCGATGCTTCCTTCCTTGTAATGTGCATTCCTGATTCGTGGACAAGTATACAGAGGCTGGTCGTGCGTGTGCAAGCCAATGAGCGTGGAGAAAGGATTGGCGGAGTATATAGTGGGGTCTGAAGTTGTAGGTTAAAAAGAAAGGGACCATAGGAATGCCGGCTAATTTGTAGTATGGTTTAGCAGACCGAGCTGCGCATGAGTTTTTTCCTTTTGCTTCTCTCTCTCTGCCCCCCCCTCTCTCTCTATCTCTCTCTTTTTAGAATCAACCAACTCAATAGCCACGCACGTGTTTACGCGTGAGCTCGTGTATGCATGCACGCGTCAATACAGACATTTGCATGGCGCCCAATGGCTACTTCTTGTTGCGTTCTACCTTAAGATTCAAAGCATAATAGATCATCTTTATGCTCTTGGAAATGAAGCCTACCAATTGACTACTGCTGTTTCAGTAAACTGGTATTTGCATACGTTCCTTATGTACGATTAATTTATTCTGTGCAACGATAAGTATTTGCCACATAAGAGTAAAGCGATACATAGCCTTTGCCAATTTATGGCAGCATACATAGGCTATTGAATAATGTTACTCGGTAATTGGTATACATTTTTCATACGGTTATAACTCAGAAGTAAGTTATGAATTTCTATTTAAAAATCCTCAGCAAGTATTCGTTTCGTCAGTTGCATTTAGTCAGCTCTAGTCGACGGAAAAACGTGTAGGTAGTATATGTATGCCCTGAACACTTTCTTTTTTTTTTTTATACGCATTATTATCGTTCTCCAATGCACCGAGATCTCCCACGGGAGCCATACAGTCACTCGTGAAGTCAGGTAGCGAGTACCTTCAGTAGCGGTATCGGCTCTCGTATCTCACCCAGCATCCCATACAATTTCCGTAGCATCCCGTCGTATCAGGATTACGTACTCAAGTCGCGCACCCGATCCCCACGTCTTACATGGACACTTGTACGCTTTGTGAGGCCGGCCACCAGGCTAGTTTATCACGATGGCCGCTAGTTGGCATTTCGGCGCTACTGGAAATTATTGAGGAAAAAATGAATAAAAATTTCAAATCCTATTCAACTTCTGTCGTTCGGTTGGTTGGTTGTTAGTTCGATTGGGTGATGTGAAATTTTTTTTAATCAGAATTCATTCGACGCAATGGATTTTCAATTCGTTGTTTATATCATTGAGCAACTTCGCAAAACCTTCTCGGCGGGTGCGCGACTCTACGTGCGTGAGTTAAGTAGGCAAGACCTCGGAGAGACTTTATCGCGCGATCAGCCATTGCTTCGTGAAGTTGCAACGGTTGCACTCGTGTCGCATTATGCGATTGTGCCTTGGTACAAAGTGGCGCGAGCCGAAAGCACCGTCAATTGAGGTTAGGAGACCTCAAAAGAGTGGCTGACGTAGATACTTATAAGGTTATGGATGTCTTACGGAAATTGTTCTATCATCAAAGTATAACTTCTCCTCGTTTGCGATGGCTTTAAGATTGTTCACAAGGATTCGTATCTCTCTTGCGTACATCCAGCTTGCAAGCTTACTTCAGTCTAATTCAATGTATTCATATGTAACGTATGTATGTTAGAACTGCGGTATCTGGACCTAAGGAATTGTCGGAATTTAGGACACTGGAATTCTAAGGTAGAAGCCAATAGCCTCTGTCGTGTTCGGCACGCAGGCTCCTCGGAAGCCAGTTAGGCTGGAATTTCATAATGGAGGAGTGTCCCTGCTAACTCAAGGTATATATCGATGAGTTGTGCAACTTTCGCTCGTTACCGCGGACAATCAAGTGCTGGCGAGTATCTGGGTTAATTGTCGCTTGCGAGACTCTCAGTATTATTCAGGGAGTGTAGGCAGCGAGTGGCGAAAGGACGTACGGATGTTTTGCCCGAATCCTTCCGTCATTGTGAATTACGTTTGATTCACGTTTCCTCCTGTAGATGGCTACGAGCTACTAAAATTCACGAAAGCATCAAAGATCAGTTGTAATTTCGTGATCGCACCCAAGATCTCTTATCTTGGATACTGACGATATTTATTTGGGCAGCAACGAGATTTTTACTTCTTGCTCTGGATACTTACGTTTATTCTATAGAACTTGGGTACTCACGGTGTGCAGGACATAACCTCGTATTACGTTATGATAAAATGCCGAGTATACGGAGCTCGTACCCTTTTTCTTCACAGCGAGCTTACTATCTTGACTAATCTACGTAATGAGCGGACATATTACGATTATCATCGGTGAATCAGCCAAGCCAGACTCGAATTGCGTCTCGGTACGTGTACGCTCAGGGCTAACCTCCAAATGAAACAATTATGCAAACCCGCCGTCGGGCCTGTCTCATGCGGATCGCGTGTTTTGAGCGCACGCAAATCACGCAAAGACGACGAAGAAGGCGCTTACCGACATTGCTCGTCTTCCAACCTTAATGCGTAGTGCACATTTCGATCGTCCGTAGGATCCCGAGGGTCTGCGTCTCTGTTAGCTATTTTCACACGGAGTAAAACGTAAGAGTAGAAGACGATACGAGAAACTAATGAAATAAAAGGATACGATTCATCCGGAGAACAATGTGACAACGTAAGGTAGTAGAGCTTGCTCTGCTGTGGTAAGTCGGACGCGATACTTTGCCGCGAAGGAGAATCGAGCTAACGTACGTGCAATTCGTATGCCGAACTCTTTAGGCATTGAAAAGTTATCCAAAGCGGGAAGCTAGTCTTCGGGAGGGATGCTTGAGCGCGCCATCTATGGAAAATTGCCGGTACTATCGAGTGGCGGTACGTTTTGATGTACCTACGGCTATTTGTAGCCGGTATCGCAACTATGGCGATGATCCGACTGTCCCATCCCTCAGTACTTGACAAATAGTTTCCAGGCTTTCTATCCAGTCGTCACTCGTTGGGGATTTTTGTAAAATGCTCTCTTCGCTTGTAATGCACACTAGCCTTGCGCATTCATCTCCATTAGAAGGGGAGGTTCAAGCGCTTTTATTTCATTCCATCGGAGGCACGCATGCGCGCGGTACTCATAGGACTCCATTATCTTCTACTATGAGAAACGAGTTGACACGCGTCCTCTCTATGTAATAACCTAATAACTTCGTATCGATTGATTTCTCATTATTTTATACACGGTGCAAGTACAGTAACAGTCGATTTCATTAACTGTTGGTTTTACCGGTCGGATGCTTGCTAAACGACCTGCCTCGATGCTGTGTATGTATAATATATTTATATATAGGCGACAGATGGCTGCATACCTTGTTCTGTTAATTAATCGCGACGGTTGGTATTTCTTGGGTGGATATCAATTTCCTAGAAAACACTTTGTCGTTTAAAACATGATATTTTCAAATCCAACCTTACAGCCCTGACCGCTAGTACGTGTATCGCCCATTGGATGGGAGGCCTGACACGTATAAACGGCAAACGGCAGTATAACTCGCGGCTAATAAATTCACTCCCTTATCCTTTTGGATGATTTACCGTACGCCTGTTCTCGTAAGGCGCGCTAGTATCGGCTCCGCTGTAAATCGCGAACCTTCCGGCTCTCTAACAAAGCAACAAATCGGCAACCAATAGTAAAAGCCAAGTCGATGCATGTCGAGTTGAACGAAAGTATCGATATTTTTACGGTACAAATGCAGAAACCATAAGAGGGTTGTGTAAAATCATCGTTTCGTTCGATGATTAAAGGAGTGGTAATTGTCGAGTACCTTGGCGATTAATTCTCGGTGAACGTACCGTATATATAGGCATCAAGAACAGTTATTAGGTATAGCATACAGGCATTTGAAATGATCATAGCGAATATGTATTGTCACGACTGTAATTTATCGATCGTTCGGTTAATAAATTTATTAACGTAAACTGCGACATGCCTAACAAGATTTCGCGTTGCGGCACATTTTACGTATCGTAAATAACACTTATATTTGCTGCATACGTAATAGTCCGATCTGAAGCGCGCGGCTGATGCGAAATTGAATGACTGTAAAATTTGTACCAAACGCTGTTGATATGTCAAGACTTGTTGTACGAGACGTAGACAGGAGTCCTTAAGAGGGAGAGAGAGATTTCTTTTTTTAAAAGATTCCAGTCTTTATTTTCTTAATTAATTAGTCAAGAACACCCGATGGGACCTCCCGTGGGTGTACGGGGACACTTTGACAACTTCAGGTGAAACGAACGAGCCTGTCACGCGGTCGTGTGGGATTGCCAAGCTCAGCGTGCTTAAATTCCTCGACACTGGTATCTACGAATTAATCGTGCTCTCCCAACTCGTAAAGCACACTATAAGGCTACGTGGCACTGTAGTAGGTACTGCTTGTAAATGCGAACAGTTAACACCGTAGTGTTAAACGAGCCGTGGTACATGGTTATTCGATTAACCTACGAACCTCCTTGCTGTTTTGAAAGGATTCCGCATGTAGGTACTCTTGGAATTTTCTAATTTTTTTTGGGGGGGATTTTTATTTTTTTTTCATTTTTTTTTCATTTTTTTCTTCTATTTTCTTTGTAAACTGCACATTCACCGCACTCAGGTAATGTTTCGTACGATACCCAATAATGGCGTCGTTTCATCAACTAACGACTATAAATACGTATATGCTTCAAGAGTATCATTTTATATATTCAAAAGTATCCCGATTTTATATGCGTGCTTGCTGTCTTAAAGACTGCATAGGTATGTTTTATATATTTGCATATTTATCGTTTTCTTTACGGCTCCTCGAAGCTAACTTTTAGTCCTGAGGAATCAAGTATCACGCCGCCAGAAGCCGCTGCTGCTGCAACACGACTGTCAAGCTGCAGACTATCTGAAAGGGCTGAAACGATAAAGCGCCCTACCGAATATGGCCGACGCGAGGAACATAAAGCTTGTTTTGAGGAATCATTAGAGGCTAAATAAAATGCGCACTCTTTGCGCCGACCAGAATGAACTGTGCGGTATGAGGGAAAGGGGGGCACGTACATACATATATAGCGTTATGGCACTGGTATCCCATGGATGGACAGACGAACGAAGGTACATACGTGGGCTACGATGGTACCAATGGATGGACAAAACAGAAAGAAGAATAAAAGAGAGGTTAGGTAGCTGTAGTGTGTACATATATGCATTATCACACTGCCGTGCAATTCTTAGCGACTTCTCCCCCCCCCCCCCCTCTCTATGTGTATGTGTTTGTATATATATATATTCTCCCTTTATCTTTCTTACATTCTCAAGCTTCGATCTCCCTTTCCTCCATTCTACCCTCCTCTTTTTTTTCATTCGTTCTTCCTTTCTTTCCTTCTTTGATTCTTTCAACTCCCGCGAGACGACAGACAGCGCGTAATTCAATGCTTACGGCACTGTAAATTCACCGTCCTTTGATTCTACGTCTGTTGCGGATGTCTATCCTGAGATACGCATTGGCAATGCTAATTAGCAGGTAATTAGACGCCTCGGGAATATCCTATACTAATACCAAAATTGATTGGTGATCATTGAACCAAATGGAATTGAAGTCTCTCTTCAGAATTCGGTCGGTTGAGAAAGGAACTCTGTTTTTTTTTGGATTCCAGCACCTGGGATGCTGTTGTCGTAGTCACCGGCGATCGCAAAATCAGAATTTTTTTTCAATGCTGTTTTTTTTTTCGTAAATGACCAGAACCATTGCTAAAACCTGTCAGGATCTATATAATTGCGTGGGACGGGAAGGGAACCCCAGGTTTTTTTTGGATTCCAGCACCTGAGATGCTGGTTCTCGTAGTCACCGCTAGACGCGCAATTATATATATTTTGTTGTTTTCGACGCCGTTTCCTTTTTGGTAAACGACCAGGACTATTGCTAAAACCCATCAGGATCTATAGTACTTTGCCAGATGCAAAGGGAACTGCAGTTTTATTCTGGGATGCTACGACACGAGACGGTAACTTCGCAATCATTCGATACGCAGCATTGGACATGGGTTAGATTTTCTACATGATTTTTCAATGTTCACTATGCATACTAAATGTCGTTTCGAGGTGGGATTATTTCTACAGTCAATTTTTTTTTCTCGTATCCCACGACAGGAATAAAGTCGATCGTACACGGCTGTAGTCGGTTAGGTAAATAACGCTGGTTAGACGAAGCATGGCATCCAGACTGAAAGAGTGTCTTTTGGTTCTCTCCGTGGCACGGGAGCTCTCGCAAAAATGCCGTTTAATCGTGCCATAAAATCAGCACGGAAAGAGAGCGGCTGGCATTTATTGCACCGCTAGAACGCCTCGCGCTGCGTACCGATGCGTGCCGGACGCGTTTCCAGTCAATTTGTGAAACAAATACGAAGCCGCCGAGCGACGACGAGTCGTCCCGATAAATATTGCTGGGACCGCCTTTACGCCAGTATCACGTTTGCCCACGTTGGGACTTACTGAATTTCCGAGTTCCGTGTTGGGACCGCGAGTTTTTGAGTCATCTCTTTTTTATTTTTCTAGTCTTCCTTCGGTCCAAGCTGTCGCGCTCGGGACGTTTAATAACTATTTTTGTTTTTACGACTTGGCAAATATTCGTAATTCCGCTTCGTTCCATAAATTTTGGCCTTGCGCTTCAATTTGGGACTATGAATCTAGGCACTACTGGTACTGATGTCGCGCACCTGTTTATCAGGACTTCAGTATGGTTTTCGACTATGGGACACTCAGTAGACAACTCACCATTCACGTGACGAGTTTAGTCTTGGCGGCTCAGTACGGTATTTCATGCTTAAAGATTTCTCAAGGATTTTTATATATAATTTATGTACATAAGATCGTTCTCATATTCATGTCGCGCAACAAGTCTAGTAATTACGACGTAATTGTCGCAGACGTCTTTCCTAATTTTTTTTAATCATGATAATTTTTAAATATGAAAATTTTTATTAATTCCTCGAAAAAAACAAAAGTCGGTCCCACAGTGCTCTGGTGCTCCGATAGTTAACCGGAAATCGTGAGGAGTGCATTTGATCGTTCAGTGTCGGTTTGGCGAAGAAAATCTTTAACTAGAAAGGATTGAATTGTCAGTGACAACGGATAACAATGGTTACCATTCGCTACCGATTGTCGTGTTTTGACAGAAAAAGTCTCTATACGCCAGGTAGGCAGCTTTCAGTTATTTTACATTATTTATAATGTCGAGGCACCTTTCTTTTTCGCCAGGATTTCTCGCAATGTCGCGGCTAAATCACTTTTTCCTTCTCTCTCTCTCTTTCTATATATATCTCGTTCTCACGTAACCATGAGTCGGTTCCCAGCACGGGGCGGTCTGCCATTTATTATCGGAGACAAAGGTTAGCCACGCGAGCAACAATGGCCGCCGGCGGTTGCCGTCGAAGACAATGCCGCGAAGTCGGCCTAATGTCGGAAGAGTACCGATGCATAATTTATCAGTCGAGCATGGCAGCACTCAGCCTCTGCAAATCCGTCCGAAGCGATAGATCGATAAATCGATCTCCACTACGTTACCTACGTGGCTGACTTCGTTCTTCGCCGAGATTGCCAGGCACTTCGATTGTTACCATGGGACGTTTGGTAATATCTAGAATGCATGACGATTGAAGGATAATAAAAAAAAACACTATAAGGCAATTGAATATACATTAGTACGATTAAGAAGGATACGTCCTTTGCGTATAAACGATATAATAATCAGGCATTACGTATCTCCATGGTACGTTCCTCTAGTATTTTTTTCATTTTCTTTTTTAATATCGCTCACTGATAGCACCGCCGTCTCGTCAGCTTCCTGGGAGGTTCGCCCGAAGTCCTGAAGATGACGCAGATAGATCCAGTGTTTCCAGTCGCTGTCAGAAGCCCTAATTAAGCAATAAATATTATCCCGACCGGAAGCAGCCGATAGTCCGCTCGGCAATGATAAATACGTCGGTATCTTTTAGGATTTGCATCCTGCTGCCATTTCGTTACACTCGTTGCCAGACGAAGGTAGTGTCGTTCGCGACCATCTGGATTATGACTTTTGCCCATCCTGTATTATTATATACATATATGCCCTCGCGCCTCTGAGTGATTCTGGCACGTCACTCTTAGCGATATAAATCTGATTCATTAACGTTTATAAAATACGAGATTAATTGGACGGATACTTTTCTGCCGTGTCTCAAACAAACATTTACCAATCATACGTCGCCCATCCGCTATATGTTTTTTCTCTCTTTAATTTTATTTAACCTGATACGACCTACCTCAAGCTATTTCAATCTTAATCGTTTTTCATCTGTCTTCTCTTTCACTCTTCATCTGAGCCACCCTGGCACCTCTCGTTCCTCGGCAACCTACTTTAAGATCCTTTAGATCGTGAAACGTGTACGGCCCTGCGCCGCAGTAAAGTTCGCGTTTTAATTCCGCGGCGGGTCTAAGTGAATTTAAAAGTCGAGCTATCCTGCATTTACTGGGCAGTAAAACAGTGCCGTGCCCTCTAATAGCGAGTGGACGCCGCTGCTGGCCTCCGCAGTCACTACTTACAGGGAGGGGGGGGGGGGGGTTATACGAGCGCCAACCGTCAAGTACCCAGCTTCACCCGATAGGATATCTATTAAGGTATATTAGCGGGAATACTATTTTCAATAAATTGCCGCTCCCGAGAAAATAGTCATGTGGCTCCCTCTGCAATGTGAGATCTGCACATTTACCGTATAGCTATATATACATCGTTCGTATCTTCCAGCTTGTCTCTCTTTCGCCGCGCGACTCCGACCTTGCTCCGGTTAATCGTTATCGTTAATTTGAAATTTTCTAGCGACTTCTCGAGGCTGTCCTTGAAAATGACGAAGGGCAAAAAAGAAATGGCTTATCATCCGTAACCATCTTACGACTCGTGCGAGGAACAGGCGTCGTCAGTCATTGAAATCGCTGATTGGCGCACAGTCACTCTCTCTCTCTCTCTCTCTCTCTCTCTCGAGTCTCCCTCTCGCGGCTGCTCTAACGATTCCACCTTATTTGCGTAATTCTTGAGACTCGGGTTGTTTCTGCCGCGCCACAGGATACGGTAAGACTGAGTCCGGTGTGGGTAGTCGATTATCCATTATTCCTGGAAGGAGCTTTGCTTTAATAGCCTCGCCATTTATGGCTGCGCGCCTGTGTATATGACTGCGATATTTTCTAAGGGTTCAGCGGCACTCCGATCTATAACGTATTAGGCGTTAGTATTCGCGGGCCAGAGTCGATTTCCCGTCGTTACTCTCAATTTATGGTGGTACCTGTGTGGTACGCTGTGGTGGTACGTTATGGTGGTTAACCAGGGAGCATTCGGTAGATGGAGCTGATGGACTCTATATACCATGTGTAAGTTAACTTTCATCTCTCGGGATCTACGTACGTAACTTCAGGATCTTGTTTCTCGCGCGTTTCCATATACTTTTCTTGTTTCCTTTTATCTTGCTCTCCTTCCTTCTCTCTCTCTCTCTCTCTCTCTCTCTCTCTCTCTCTCTCTCCCCCCTCTCCCTCTCCCCCTCTCTCTCTCTCGCTCTCTCTCTCTCTCTCTCGCTCTCTCGCTCTCTCGCTCTCTCGCTCTCTCTCTCTCTCTTAGCCCCGGTCTCTCTCGCTTGTGTTCAGGAAGAACTTCATTCGGTACATGTTTACGATAACTTCTTGTTCATGCCGGTTTACCTACGCAGCGTGTATCGCGCGGCAAGGATCATGCGAAAATAAAAAGACGAGGGAAAAAAAGGAAGCACAGAATGAAAATAAAAAAGATCGTTCTACACTATGGACCTCGACGATTGCCATAAAGCAGCCAGCGCGGCCCAATAGCCAGCCGGCTGTGAATAGTCCATTCTTCATAACGGGGCCCGACAAGTAAGGCCCACGATGAAGAAACGAGCCACCATCGAGAGCAGATTCGTATCTTGCTTGTCTTTCGAGTTGTCTCGGGTGTAACATACGGTTTAGGTCCCTCGTTGAGGTTAGGTTTAGGTTGGGTTAGATCGGGTCGATAGTCTTAATCTTTGTTATCTCAATGTTACCCTCGTGATTTTCAACGATCTTCAAATTTATTTTTCTAGTAATTTGTTTTATGGCTCATGACTTTTATCGTCTGTGTAATTTTACGTTTCTTTATTGTTATTATTATTTTTTTTAGCGATCAGTCGCTTCGTTATTTAGGACCGGGGCATGCTTCATTTTCGTGCGGGATCATCTGGATGATCGCTATACCGGGAATAGTCGCGATCCATCCTGAACTTGTTACCAGTGCATTTTTTTCGAAATGAAAACCACGTGGTCACAGTTCATCTTGTGTGGTACGCGAACTAAACTCGAGCTCCGGCGAAGAGTGCGAATTAGCTATTTGCCACGGTGCGGTTTCTTGGCCGCTTGTAACTTTCTCTTTCTCCTTCGTTTCCTGCTTTATCATTATCCTCGTCTTACTCGAAGCTCATCCTCGCGGCAATCCAGCATCCGCACACCGGTACTCATCTCCTGCGCCTCCGGGACTTGGCAACCTCGCAGCCCCGTGTTACCCGCAAAGAAATCACAGTGTTTCATCAGCGCACTAATTTAAATTATTTAAATTGCAGTTCGCTGCCACGATTTACAACATGTAAACACAGTCGGGTGAAATTTTCACGATGTCGGCTCTCGGGGATTTCGCAGGGGTGTGTCCCACGTCGTCATGGAAACGGACTCACTGCGAATATCCCGCCGGTGTACGTACAGAGGGAATTCATATTCGTGCGTGGATTTTTTAGGTAAAAGTTTTTTTAACCTATTTGAGAATTTTTTTATATGACGCAACGACGTGCACGTTTACGTGTAAGATCTGTGACACGTGGTCATTAAGGATGATATTTATGAGACAGGCAGGTGGAGTCTGCGACAGGGGTTGTCGTATCTCGACGATGGTTCTGCTGCGAACGCGTCGCATGATGTAGCTGGTGGTCTCTTATATTCCGAAAATGGTCTCTGTAATTTTGCACTGAGAAATAGCTGTATCGTTTGAACTTCACGCGAGCTCCACTTTGTCGCCAATTTGCTGCTAAATTTGCAAGGAAACTTGTTTTTCTCTTTTAACTGTCTTTTTTTCGTCATTTCTACGCACGGACGGCCATCTCGTTTCCCTTTTTTTTTTTCTTTTTTCTTAGTTATGCGATTATTCGCCGAGTTAGGATTAACAAGTGTTTACCGTATTAAAATTGTCGGATACCTCGGCAGCACGCGAAGTTTCGTGAGATTCATAGGACACGTCATTAATTTCTTGGTAGTCACTTTCTTTAGGCGTCTTGACATTTAGCAACAGTATATTTTCCAACAATGTTGTAGTTCCGTGAGGTTATGTTTTTACGAAAATGAAATTATCATGGCGACTCGTACTGGCAATGAACTTCGGAATGTCTTTGGTATATGTATCAGTTTTTGAGTTTTGTGATATGACTATTGGCAAAGTTACGAGAACTGACACTCGGTGTATGGTGATTGGTGGATTTGTTAAAAATTTTAACAAAATTTCATTCTCTTGTTATACCTCGTTTCCCCTCTCTTGTTGTTTTTTTGGTTCTCTTTGCAGGCCATTTTTTCCTCTTTTTTTCCCCCACTAATCGGTTCAATGGACGAAACCGGTCTCTGGTTCATGTTGTTACGTTCGACTTTGGAACAGCCAACCGGTATGACTAACCTTCCGCAACGTGAAACGTGCGAACGCGAAATCAAAGAAAAAGGAAACTGACAAAGAAGTCACTGGTTGGATTACCTCCCTAGAAAATAGTAGACCCACTTTTATGTCACTTTTGAAAAGAATATGGATCTCTTTTACAATGCAATTAATAGCATTGAGAATTTTTGTGAAGTATTTTGAGGTTAACTTTCCTGTGTTGTGTTGCCCAGTTTCGATCGCGCCTCATCATCGAGTTAGGGTCCTGTAAGGTCCAAAGGCTATGTAACCGAATTTTAATTTTTGTGAATAAAAATTCGTATTTTTTGGGGGGACATTTATAAAAATATAAAAATTTAACACTCAGCGAGCGTAACATTATTTTTTAGCATCTTTAAATCCGACCCATTCTTCTTCATGATCAAAGATGAACTCTTCATCCTTACTTTATTTCTCTTTTAAGTGTCTTTTCTTTCTTTCTTCTTTCTCGTTCTTTGTGGCTGTCAACTCTTCAGGCATTGTGCATTTATTCCTGGGATAAATTCAGCTATTTTCAGACCTTACACCAGGGGCGCGACTACTCAGGGGCGCATTAGGCAATGAAAGTGGGCCGTAAGGCCGAGTGCCGGCATATCGCGAACCACTTATCAAAAGAATGTGCAGCTTTTAGAGCTCAGGAAGTTCAAAGCCTTTGCGAGATCAATATCTCTATTTCTCTCTCTTCTTGACTACTCGCATAACTTCCTTTTCACCTTTTACTTTGTCTTTATCCTTTTCGCTATACCCAAATCAGCCGAGCTGACGTCACGAAAAACTTGGCAGACATTTCGCGTTTCGCTTCAGCTTCTCTCCACTCACCCCCCTTCCCCTCTTTCTTCCTTTAGTATTTTTACACAAGCGCCAAAAACAGCCGACACGAATGTCCTCCTGCACCCTGCACTTTGTCGGGCTTCGTCCCATTCTTTTCTGCCCACCCCATATCCAGCGAAACTTCTCTCTTTCGGAGATGCCTCAAAGGGAATAGGCCTAGAAAATTTTTGTTGTAACTTTTTAACTTTATTCCACGTTGCATCCAGCGACAGTAACCCGTGACAAGATAATTTCGTAAAATATGCCAAGGAATGCGGGCGCTTATCCATACCCCAGCCAGTCACTTTGGAAATTATCCGTATCTCTCGATACGATCGTATCGATACGGGTTTTCGCTCGTTTAATCAGATATCTGAACTTCGAACGGAAATCCGCCAGATGTCCCACTTCGTAGTATCGTTTCGCGACGAGATGGGAAAATGAAAACGGCACGGGTCCCCATTAAAGGCTGCCACTTCACGACAAAGCAACCTCGAAAATTGCCAGCAGCGCGTAATGGTCAGCAATTAGCACGGCCAAGTTGTTACCTAGCAATGCGTCGGAAACGCTCTTACACGTACCTATGTCAGACGACGCTTGGATTTCTTTGATCCGCCGAACCCTCTTGGTACTTTGCCTACTAGCTACTAGCTACTTTGCGCCACTTCAATTTCTTCTTTTTCCACTTCCTCGATAACCCTTCGCCTCTCGTGGTCAATTCGCCCCTGTCGGGGGTCACATTCCCTGCTACTGGAGGGCTTGGACGACTTCGTGGGACTGGGTTTATTTATTAGCGTTTTAAAGGTTACTTTATCTTCAGCCGGCTCAGGCTGGGTTGGGTTTGGTCAGGATAGATACTTGCACCTCCACACCAGCTTATCCTAGCGTTGTGTTATCCTAGCGATATCCTTTAACCGGGGGAATCCCCACTTTCTCTACCGTTTCGTGTCAGTCTGGCGAATATATATTTATATTTACATTGTTAAATTGTCCGGCAGCGTCGACGATGATTGATATCAGACTCACGCAACTAGAAGAGTGTTGATTATATTCATGATAGAAATGATGATTTCCGGTCTCGCATTAATTTTACAGAGCGATGTTGAATTACGCTCAACTGGTGGAATTAGATAGTATCTTGACATTGCACCAACCTTCATTCCGCGACGCATTACTTCCTGTTTTGCGACTTGGCAATGTGACCCATCGCGGACCAGTCGGGATCTGCGACATATCACGAGATTCTAGGATATACAAATGACTTGGCGAGTCCTTTGTTCCTGTAACGTAATGGCGGCTATACACTCGTGCAATTACTTTACACTCAGTTAGTTTGTTAATAATTCTTTTTTTTTCGTGGATCCCTTGATTGTTTGATTTTCTTTTCCAATTCTCTTACCACAGTAGTTTGATAGAGAACTCGCGATGAATGTATTAATAGTAGTTTTTCAGACTTTTGTTCAATCTTGAGAATGCATTATACTGAAAGTGCATTCGAATTGTATTCTTTTTATACGTGAATTTGTACGTAAGGATTTTGACAAATCGCGATACATGAAGCGGTTAAGAAAGTTTGTATTTGTTCGTACTGGTCTTGGAGATTCGAACTGAATACTTTCGAGCATGGTCAGCGATATTAATTCGGTATCGAGAAAAACCAGTAGTAATCTGATTTCAACTCTTCAGGTCGTATGGATGAGGTATGATGTAAAACGGATTGATAGTTGGCAACGTACTTTAATATTTCAAATATATTTATCATTGCAGATTCCCTACCGTCGGAAAGGAATAAACTATCACGAGGCACAAGATTAGCGTTAAAAATAAAAAAATTAAATTATCGAACTTTGCCAAAGAATAAAATAATAGACCCAGAATATATCAGTCAAACGCCATACCACATGGATCGATTAATGTTTATAAAAAAAAGTCGATAAAAAAATTTTGTCATTATTAAATTGATTAAAAATGAATGGAATTTAATGGTCACTTAATCAATATTATTAAATAGATCGAATTTCATATTTTTTGGTTTCGTCCGAGTAATCAGGACTCTATTCGCTATCGTATAACTAGTACCTTTCTTATGCCGTCGGCAAACAGTATAGACCTAAGCCTACCGGCGAATGCTTAAGAAACTACGGAGCATCCCGAAGCGATCCATCTCAACTTACTCAACAAATAAGATGATCCTCAACATAAACATCTCGGATAACCAACTATCCGAAGTCATAGCCAACAAACCGAGCAGCAGCAGCCAGCAGCAGCAGTTTATTATCATTCCATTATACACCGCGATACCCACACATTCCATCCATTCAATTGGCTTCCCTCGGGAGTGTCGCTCGCCTGCTGTCACGTCCAACATTGTTGCATTCCCGGTGCATTCTCGGTATGTTCTTTCGCGGTAAGCCAGCGCCAAGCGTATAGGAAAAGGAAAAGGAGAAGAATAGGATATATCGTGGCCGTGGTAATTCTTAAACGAAATTATTTGGAATTCCATTGCGCAAGGTAGAAATAGTATCAAAGGACAACAACAGTAGCAGGGAACAGTAGCGCCGTAGCCGGTGGCGAAAAGTGGTAGCGAATGGTAACTCCGGTATATCGCGGTACAAAGGAAAGCCGAAGTACAGCCCAACGTAAGTAGAAATGTATCGATTGACATTTCTGAATTCCCTATTGGTAATTATCGTCCAATAAACATTCCGTTTGATTCTTAGGATTGCTTGGTCGATCCTGTGTGTGTGTGTGTGTGTATCGTGTGATAGAATGTATTTATACACGTAATTCATTGTATATGGGTTTAACGCGAGATTAGAAAATTCCAGGCGCCATTTAATACTTCCTGCAGGAATGGATGGCTTCCTTAAAATTGGTCTCGGGACTGTTTCCTAGCGCGTTCAGGACCTGCCGCAAGAGGCCGGCTTACCTTGAGAGGTTTGCATACGAGAAGGAATCAGGAATCGGGAACCGGTAACCGGCTTGACTGCTACTCCGGCTCGTTGTTCCCGTACGAATCGACCCACCTGCGTATCGGCTTATGTATTTCGCTTGCTGTCAGCTAACCAGCCTATGCGAACCAGTCAGGTATTTAATTTAATGCTGTGTTATGCGTTGGACCCGTTCCAGCTGGGTCCAGTGTGCTTGTAACGGGTAGAACTTCGAAGCAGTTTGGGATAGCGAAAATATTACATAAAATTATTATGAGGTGCGAAATTGAATTAAAAATTTGAAAAAAAAACCTTCAAATTTATTTCAATTTTAATTTTTGATCTTTCTATATTCAAATTTACTACCAAATTATTCTCAGGGTATTGATTCGGTCTTCTTATTATGTAAAGGTTATCTGTATCTTTGGCTGTTTGAAATTGTTTTATTTTCTTTTTTTTAATACACTTGCAAGAGTGATAGCTTGCTCTACAGGTGCCTCGCACGTGTTCGCTGCAGGACGCGGTATTTATTGCATTATAAAATGGCTGATTAGCATTGACGAGGCCGGCCCACGAGAAAGGAGGAGGCGTCGTCTGCATGGAAAACGCGCTTAACAACCGCCACTCGCTAATACCAGTGACTTGTGCGTCGCTCGTAAATGAACTAAAGAATTATCGATGAGGCGCGCTTCGTGTTGAGGAACGAAAGTAAAGTAAAAAATTAAATGGGCAAGGAAGAAAGAAAAAAAATATCAACAAATGCCGCAGTAACTTTAACGTTTTGACCGAGCGACGATCTCCTTTGATAATATTAGACGGCGTGTCCTAATCTATGAATTGAGATAATTTTACCGTCTGATGAATCATAATCAAAGTATCGTGTGTACACCGAAATGGGGACGATCCGGTTACAGGTAATTTCAAAGGTTACGAAATTGGCATTGATTAGCGGTTGAAATATTGCGTCGGTAAAATTTCCTCGAGATAAACAATATGGCTTCTAGCATATTCTCAGGACGTGTTATTGTTACAAGGTGCCAGGATTATCGCTACCTGGGCATAAAAAACGGAGGTACCTGCGAGTCTGGTTATATTGCAGGATGTAGAATGTACCCATAAAGTGGAACATATATCTTGGCTGCGGCTTCTATTCAGAGCCAGAGGTCCCTCGCCTGAGTTAGTACTTCGTAAAAGGCAGCTTTTCTTAATCAACCAACTCGCTAGTGTGGTGGAAAGAACTTTGAACATGTCTGAGAAATTTTCGAAGTCCAATGATGGCGCTGGTGCGAACCTAACCCTAGTTTTGGAGCAAGATCAGACGTACGCGTACTCATTCAAGCTTTTCGGGTGATGTATGTGCTATTGAAATTTCAAAGCTTTTAATTGAATCCTATGGTCACGTGTGATGTCGCCTGATCCCGAGAACTGTTCGGATGATTTTGAGAAAAACAATTCTCAGACTCTGGTTCAGACGTTGTCACTGAAGTCGGATCAGACATCGGCTCACTCAATGCCTATTGCAGCTACTGCGAGTGGTTGAATCAATGAAATCCATTAAGCAACTCGTTAGCGGATCTAAAGTAGTTTCTCTTGGGGGTTGAAGAAGAAAGCATCTAGCAACCCCCTGCTTCAGTTAAGGGTGTCGTGTCGAGTGTTCTGCCGAGTTGCCATGGAGACGAGGAGCAAATTTCCTAATGCGTTTCCGAGGTTCGCATTCGACGCCCTTCCTACTTCGTTTCATCCAAGGGGTGAGTTACTGGCGTTTCCACCACCCTTATCGCCGTCGTCCAACCCCAGATTTCAAATTGAAAAATATGCCTTCGCGCGACGACGCCATTCGACCGCGCCTTTCGACATTCATCTTAACACTCGCTCCCAGTTTCCATGGAGACGACGACGATGCTCGTCACCTTTCCCCAGGAAAGCGTTTGCTCTCTCCTTCTTTATCACTTTCGTCAAATACGTTCGTCTCTTTTGACTTTTACGCTTGCTCTTATACGTCGCCACGCCCAGTCTATGGATTTTCCGGATGGCGATGCTTCACTGCGTCGCGACGCCAAAAACTCTCGCGTATAGCCAGACCCTTTCTCTTTCCACTAGTTGACGTTTTTTCCCCACCCTTTATTCCTCTTCTACCCCCTTTTCCTTCTCCAGAGCCACCGACGTCGGTAGCGAATAAAAATCATTATACGTATCCGAGCGATGTATGATTTACTGCGTGGGTAATCAATTAATTCTTTACTTATCGCTCAGTCATTAATTATTATTCATAAATTCGCCTTCGGAAGTGAATTAAATCAGATTCGCAATAAAATTTATTGAATAAAGCCCAGAGTTATTCAATTAGTTCGTAACAGTTAATTTTGCTGAAATTTACTGATACTTGCAATTAGCATACCTTGACACTGGATCAATTTGACATAGACTTTATGACGTCATCCATTGGCTAATTAATTTATTGTTTATAGCACGTTATAGATATGGCCATGGGCTCAGATATATCGTGTATCTGTAGAATAGAAAAAGCCCAAGGGCATCATATCCAGTCAGACAACGATATATTTCGCATGGCAACCCTTAACGCAGAGCAGCCATTTCGGTCGAATGATTCCACGACGAGATTTCCATGTAGTTTCCAGTAATTCAGGCAAACGTATAGGGGGCCATTCCGCCCATCAGGATCAGCCCTGTTCAGTAGTAACGTCATAGGGTGGAGTATGCCCCATAGGTCTCCATAAGGACTCATGGTGCTTCACGTACGTTCAGACTGAACTCAGAAGAGAAAACACGCTGGGAAGGGTGCTCAGTGGTCGGAATATTGGCAGCCATGTTAACAGGGGGTGTGTCGAGGGTGTAGCCAGTGCTAGGGTTTCTATGGTAACGTCGTTCTACCCCGGCGAGCAACCGGAAACTGGGGAGCATGGCCATGGGGCAGGCCAACCGGAAGTCAGGCCAGACGTTAGTGGGTGTAGGCGCCATGAGAACGCGGTTTGAAAAAATCATCCTCTCGCGATCACTCAGCGTGACGTGAAATGATCGATGATGCTTTGGATTCTAACCTCTATAAGAACCAGCCCAGTTATGCGATGGCTGAACTCTGTCATAAGGAAATCGTCGAGACGCTAACGCTAACGAGACAGACGTCGAGACAATAACATTATGATTATTAAGTTTAGGCTGGTCTCTAATGACTCGAAATACGGGACAGGATTGTTTACGACGGAAAAACGTAAATAATATTTGACACAAGGTACATAAAATTGATAGCAGACATTTTTTGATATTTCCCCACGAAATACAAATGATGTTTCAAGACTCGCGTCGTCCACCTACAGATATGACTGCGGCTTCATATTCGCCACGTAAACATGCAAATGGTGGGTATATAGGTGGATCGTGTAAAATTGAATCGTGGACTCGCGAGAAATATTCGTGAAAATCGATCCTACTTATGGCATCCCCGCTACACTTTCACCCATTAACGTTTCGGCAGTGCTCTATCGATTGGCCAAAACGGCCCCGCCCCGGCGGCCATTTTCGTCGCAATTAGCGAATTCGTAATTAATTAATGCACCGCCGCTTCCACTCTTACTCTCTTTCTACCGATTCTCGCTGCTCCCTTTGCTCCCTTTCTCTGGGCTTCCTTGCACGCATACTCCTTTCATCCTCCATTCGAAGCACCAGACTCACCCGTGCTCCTTTGAAACGTTTACAGCCGCAAAACGAGCACCCAGACATTGAAACAAGTAAGCCCCATTCATTCGCCTCGCCATGTACCCGTGTATAAAGACTTTAAGCTATAAGATCGTATCCTCTCGACGGTGCTAAATTAAATTTTTAATTAGGCCTGGCGGCCGTGACGAGAAATCGCACCGACCTAACCTTCAAATTCAAACCGAGGAATTCGACTGATCCAAATGAAAGTTCAGATTGGAATTTACTGCCTAAAGCGTGACAATACCACTGCCCGTTAATCGAATCGCGATTTCTTCTCGTAGCGATTCTTTGACGTGTGATCGTCTCCAATCGACTCCTCCGATCGAATGAGATGAGATAGCGTCAGGAGTGTCTGATCTTTAGATAGATCGGTATCACGGGTGGACATTCTATCCTGCTGAAAACCTCATGAACCACTTGCTCTACATACATCCTCTTTATCCATTTGCTCCAGGCGTCGGATAGGTGTCCTTTAATTGATTCTCGATGGTAGATTATTCGACCTGGGTAGATTATCTTCTGGCGCCAATGAATTACTTGAAGCTATCTCTAACAGGGACTGCTTTGGCGTCCTGCGGACTCGATTAGGATGTAAATTCTTAGCAGGATGTAAATCTTTCCGCCCGCTACCAGTTTCGTTTCGGAGTTTTATAGCTTAGATTGGAACCAGACGCTTTTCGGTTCACAATTTTGCTATATGATGATTGATGATCGCTGATTGGATTAATGGGAGCATTCCTTCCTCTAGTTCGGTTTATCATCATCTTTATGGTTAGATTACGCTTGTTTCCGTCTGGTCAGGTTAGGCCTATCCCGTCGTAAAGTTTACCGCTGTTGCACATCGATATTAAATAAAATGTCAGCCATAATGATACTAAAATGGTGGAAATGATGTGCCAACCAGTTGGGACTTATAACGGGACTCATTGCTAATGTTGCCATTATGCCTGAGATCGATAACCTATTACGAATTAGCGATGTCTAATATGTCAAGTGAATGAGAGATAATAGAGGTTAGGGTTAGGTTGGGTTAAATTCAGTCTACTCTATACCGATGGCACTTCATGAGCGTCTCAGGTACGGGTCCTGTACTTTACTGATCTTTCGAATCGACGTTGGTACTGACTCTGGCCCCGACCCCAATGATTATAACTCTTAGAAAATAGTGATGTGCAGGTACGCGCCCAAGAGCCAACGCTCGTGATCTTGAGGTTAGGTTCAATGATTTTCTTATTACATGCTCCGTAATTATGACTGGGATCTATTCAACACATTACTCCGGAAGCGACTTATACTTGAGCTCGGAGGGTGACGACGGTTTTCAAGTATTGCGCGAAGGGAAGAAAAAAATATCTTTCTATAATTCTACGTGGATTCGTTAGAAGGCAGTTCTTATTAAGACAGACTTTAATTAAGAGAGAGTCCAGTCTCTCTCTCTCTCTCTCTCGCTCTCCCTCTCCCTCTCCCTCTCCCTCTCCCTCCCTCCCTCTCTCTTCCTCTCTCTCCCTCTCTCCCCTCCCCTTCTCTCTCACGAGTGTGCGTGTGCGTTCAAGAGTTCCTTGGGATTTGGATATAGTGTTGGATTCAGAAGAACCTTGTCACCGAATGAATTCGATAGAAGGAAGGTCCTTATTAGAAACCTTTAATTACGAAGCGTTCCTCGCCAGCGCCATCTGTCGGCGAGTGCTGCGAACTGATACGCTTGGAATTCCTCGTAGCGAGTAAAAATTACTCTCTCTGCAAATGCGATTCATTACGTCTAATTATCGCGGATAGTTTCATCGAATCGACGGTCAATAAAATACTGCGTGCTTAATATATTTTACGATAATAATTAATTTTCATGGAATTTTATTTTAACTATTAAAATTCTTACACTTAGCTAACTTATATCTATACATATACCCGGAAAAACTTACTCGCCTTGTATTTTCATTCGAATCACGTGTCAAGGATTGTCGATTTGAAACACGATTTTCCGTAAGACAAAGCTTCCGGACCCGTTACCTCGAATACAAGTTAAACCCATTACGGAAATGCATTGACAAGAAGCCAACCAGCTTAACGGAAAGTGTTTTAATTACGAATGCCAGGTGCAACGTGGCTGAGTTAGGGTCTCTAATGACGATTAGTTTACCCGTTACCTCCTATACCTTCTACAACGAGAGTTACGACATAGTATTACCTTTTATATATATTCTCCGCGATGAAACGTCTTACGGGCTTAAAACATTTATTGCTAAACAGATATCCGTGGATATTTCTCGCGTAGAGTTTAACGATAATTTTTACTATTTTAATCGTTCGTCTGGCGTAAGTATTATACGTATATATAAGTGGCGGCCATTGCTCACTGATTTAATACGATTGGCTATTAAAATGATTACGCAGCATATATATGTATATATATACCCATTAATAATACACGCAATTTTCCAGGAGCAACTTTTCTATGGGGACACCCATTCTGATTGCTAATAAGAAGAGGTAATTAATTTGCAACGTAGAATTAGCACCTCGACCACCACCACGTCGGTTGCCATAGGGAAAATACATTAGTACCATGTAAGTGTGGCAATTTAGTCGTTTAAACTGCGACTCGCCCGTTGTCTCGATGTCGAGGAATTGCTGGTATATACGTTTCTCGCTGCCGGTGTTGCTGGGCTGCTACCACGGAAGGAAGAATTATCGTAAAAGGCGAAAGACCGACTGTTTACGATATTATTTCGCATGGTCTGGAAAATTGCTATTGGCTGTAAACGCGGCTTACATGTATGCCGCCATTGCGGCACCCTCTCTTCTCTTTCTCTCACACACACACACACACACACGCGCGCGCGCGCGCGCGCTTACTCCGTCTTTTTTTTTCTTATAGCTATCACCCATTCGCTATATTAGCCGACTGCTATCATTGCTCTGTGGTATATATATATACTCACGCACATTATTTTTTACTCATGCCACTCCTCACTTCGCTCATTCGCGTACGTGTTCCTCGTCGCCATTTGCTGTTTTCCCCATTTTAGACGCTTTTACGACTTTACATTTCAGTTATACAGTGTGTAATTGCATGCCCGTTACCGATACATCTTTCAGTCATTTAGCCAGGGTTCTATCTTACGCGGAATTCAAGATTTTTAACGCTCAGTGGATTGGCGATTGGGTGCTTGTATATTTACCTTGTATATTGCGGACAGAGTTTGTTATTTATTTATTTGTTTATTCTCTCTTTTTTTTTTCATTTTCTTGGTCATGCCCCAGAGTTAGTATGTCATAGAGATATAAGATGTAGTTTTAGGTGGGATGAAATATTATGCCTTTAGCATCGTGAGAAAAGGTTAGGTTGCTGGGTTATTTATTGAAAACGGTATGGTCTATAAATTTTTCTTTTATACATTTCTGTAGATAAACTTATGTCAATATATCATGTCTTTACCACACGGTCTACGATTAAACGTTTCTTCTTTAACGAGTTGCATTCGCTCACGGTAAAGTCAATAATGTTGAATTTCTTAATTTCGCTGTGTGAGGCAACGGCGTAATAATTTGTATGGATATTCCAAATTTCACGGAGTTTAATACTCGTGTTAATAAGGCCCAAAACAGGTATCGGGCAAGATAGATATCCACGGTAGAATCTTTTAACGCCTACAGTTTCTTACTTGCTGATTGGGGCCTTACTTAACGAGGGGACCTTTTACTGGCGAAACGCTCGTAACTTGGCAGCGCGTTTCAACAGGTGACCGGACGGAATTTTCATGCGGCGCCTGCAGATTCCACGTGTAATAGTCGGCAGTAAATGTCAGCACTGATTTAAATGGGCCCAGCCACGTGCTACTCATTTGTTTTTTGGACTAATTGCCCGAGATGCATCGGTCCATTTTTTGTGGGTGGTGAAAGAAAAACTCGAGATCAGCTTTTTGGTAGTGGAGATAGGAGAGGTCATGATAGGTTGAGTTACATCGGTTTAGGTACAGTTAGATTTTCTTTTTTTTAATAATATGAAGCTTTGCCTGTGTGTGGATTGGGGTCAGGTATCTAAAAAAAAGGTTACAGTTAAGAGAGTGTGCGGAGGTGGTGTTAATATCTCGTGACGTTCCCAGGCCCCTCGGTTGGTGGAGCTGCCTCCCCCTTCTATATCGTAGGGCCCTTTTTAATTAAGCTTGCGCCTCACATTATCATAATTAATTTGACATAGAACCTACCGCAGGGCTGGCCGCTTCATTAATATCTATTATGCCGGACACTCGGACCTAATTCGTTCCCGTAACGAATCCCTATTGTTTGCAACCAGTCATTGTATAAGTCCCGACCTGATTGTGGCTCCATTCTCGTGTATATTGTGTTCTCCACTCGTTATGCGTTTTCAAGGAATAAGACCGGCTGATTGTTCTATTTTTTTCCCTATAATGACCAGGTGGCGCACTCTGTCGATCCGGAGGTGTAACAGGCGATGATTTAAAGACTTTTTGTTTTATTTTAAAATCAAGTCTACGAGATATACATGACACTGACAGTGATATATTTCATAGCTTATCCGATCATAAATACATAGAAACCGAAAACGGGGAGCGTCGAGTAACGTGTGAGGGCATTATATTTGACTAGGGCCCAATTCACAGGGTTTGGATGTTCCTGTAAAAAGTTATTCTTACTAAGTTCAAAGTAGTCGCGGATATGAGCCTGAATCGCAATCGTTCTGGAACAAGGCCCAACTGACTCCGGGACCCAGTTCAGACGTCACGCGTCACCACGAGTACTATTTGTCAGTCCCTTCGGGCCAAAGGAAATTACATGGTAAGGATAGAGGGTGGTCTTGACAAAAAATGAAAGACCCGGTAAGAGACTATAAAAGAGAACTGGATGGCGCTGGGACCGAAGAGAAGGACTGCTCGATCACGTGATACTTACAGAACAAAGGAATCACCACGGCCATTTTGCATAGAGTGCTTCCGTTTCGCAAATCATTGCCCTAACGAATATAAGGAAGACAATATAAGACTCGTTCAAATATATATATATACAGGTACTGATGAATTTCTGTCATGACGTTTCAAAAACAGCTGCCACGTTTCTGGAGCAGAATCGAACCTAGAATGGCAACCGGTAGATTGATTTCTCGCAATCAGAGCAGGCATTACCATTACCATTCCTAATTGCATCCATTAGGCAATTACGTTGCAGGCTTACCACCACGTCGAAGATTAGAGAGGATACGAAGATCGAGTCGATCCTTTCAACCAATCAGAACGGCCGGTTGTACCGGCATGTGTACACGCAAACACATCGCACGCGTATCGATACAAGACAAGAGAATCGACCGTGCAATTAGCTGCCATTTTGCTTGGAATCAAGTAAAACTTGAAAACGCAATAAGCTTTCAGCTTCTATTTCTTGGGCTGCCTTTTCATTTTCTCCCTCTGTATCTATATAAGTATCTATATTTCACAATCCTAACCATATAACTATTATTTTCATTTACACTACATTCGCAACAAACACTTTTCCCGGCGGTTGCTGTTACTTGCTCGAACCTGGACTCTCCCTTGACCCAGGTCACGTTACGGACTCGATACCTGATACGAAGCAGTCGTGCTCCCGGTGGAACCAGCAGGCAGACTGCCAACCGACCAACCAATAAGCCTCGAGTCACGACTTCCATTTACGGCAGATACGGACGATTATGATCTTGCATATTGTCTTACCAATATAGATACCTTTGCCGATCGCATTTCTTGTCTATCTGAACATCGTATTGGTACTGTTGTGCTGGCATCGCTGACTCCTGATTCTTAACTGTGCTGAACTCATACTGTTCTAGACTTACTCGATATATATATATATCATTCTATGAATTTTAAGCGCTGCCATTGGTTAGTGTCGACCCTAAAAGTTTGCCACGGCATCATCAACGTATCATGATTGGTCAACGGAGTGGCTACCTGGTTACGTTCTACGATTGAGACTCACCATTCCCCGTAGCTTGCACTATGTCCCTCGATCATATTTGCATACTCACATACGAGTAGCATATGTGTCAGGATTTTCAATCGACTTACGTACCAAGCGGATATAATGAAAGTGTGCAATTATCGAAAGGTTACCGAGCAAATTGAAAAGGTCATCCATCCGTTGCGCACCGACGTACCATGAGTGTGCATCAAGACGTGTGCGCGTACGTGGGACTATGTATACCAAGAGTCGATTATATGAAATTGCAATAAAAATCGCTTTCATGAAAACAGATGTCCATTGTGTTCTTGATCGAATATCGATGACGTCCACCTTACCTCCCCGTCTCTCCTTTTCTTTCGAATCCCCATAGTATTGTCGACACAACATTTTGATTCTTCAAATACCATCCGTACCTTCTTATGGCGATCCACTTGATCCATAGATCGTTCGGAGGTAACAGTTCTCCGTGGATCTCTGCTCGGATCGATTTTACGATCACTTTCGAAGATGTATTTGCGCCACGGGATACCGACAACAACAACAAGAATACAGCGAGTAAATAATTATCTGGCGGGTACGCAAGAAACGTGACTGCGTTGAATCTCGTGGGTTGTTCCGTGACGTAGTCGCAATTTGAAAACTCTTAATAACCACGTTGTCGGTGACGATAATTATGCATGATTTTAACGTAGACAGACGGCAGAGGCCATCTGGGCGGAGAATTTTCAAAGGACTTTTTGTCGTCAACGCGTAGGACGTATATGTACTCGCCTTGCTGCTGCGAGCCGTATATACGTTTAACCTTTCGCAACGTACCGTCGCGCCGTTTACTGATGACTCTCACGAGGCAATGGATTTTCATTCTCACGAAGCGACAAAAAAGTGACGCCTGTCCGCGGGACTTGATCTTGTGAAATTCCAAGGAATCTTACGGTCTCGTCGTCGAGAGGTAACGATGGCAACAGTGGTGGAAGCTTGAGGTGCGGTTTCGAGCAAACACTCGGATATTGTAGGTTTACCTTGAAACTCGTTCAACCTAACCTCACTTCAATTAATCATATAGCACATGAACTCTATGAAAATTGAATATGGAATTTAATTGCATAACAATACCATTTTATTATCTACCACGTACTTCATTGTAAACGATGAAGATCTATATAATACCTTTTTTTAACAGTGATAATAAATTCTTTTTATACATGCTGATAAGTACCTAGTGTACGGTCAGATTTAGCTAATCACCTAATGACTACCGGTTACGGCGTACTCATATTTTTTTCTTTTTGAGAACGAACGGATCGATCGTCGGGCCAGCTGTGCGAGTGACCGGATCGAGATACCTCGTTTCGATAGTGACAACGAACAATGCCTTGATCGGACGTAGGTAAGCCGGCCGGCTGTATCGGCGATCACTATGCGATAGATGACCCGGATCGTTAAGGGGTTTCCGGTGGCAGTCAGACAACCACGTACAGCTTCTGACGTACCAATGGTAGAATAATCAGGATTCTGCTAATTACCAATCGCAAAGCAGTGCCGATCGTTCCACTCAGCGTCCGATAACGCCGTACCGCTGGTGCCAACGTTAACTGACTTTGAGTCCCAATCAGTGTGCACTTCGCAGTGTAGAATTCAAGGGTATATACATATATATATATATGTATACATATATTATAGTCGGGCCTTCTAACATCGTCAGAAGATACAGAATTGACAGTAAATTGACCCACGTCTATACATCACCGCCATAGTCATAGATCTTTACTCCAGGTATAAAGGATCTATCTTAACCTCATTAACGGCTGAACTCCAAGCTCCAGGTCAACAGTTTGCATAATACCAGAAGATAAGTCGAACGGAAACCGGTTTTCGATTATCGATATTTCAATTGCGCGCTACCCGCTTCTTCGTGAATGATCTATACCACCCTTTGATGGATCGTTACTGTACTTTCGATCCTTGTGAAATCAAAACCTTTTTATATACATCTATACCTATATTGTTCAACTCCATTGATACTCTCATCGATTGGTCCTCCAGGCGAGGCTGATCAAACAGCGTCGTTTCTACTTTCAATCCGGATAACGCGATAATGTTCAACCTGCTTCATTTTCATGCGGCGACATCAATCGTTTTATTTTTCCCTTGTTCGCTAGGACAAGTAGCTTTTAATTGTGAAGAAAATGGAGGTCTGCCTCTCGTTTTATTAATTAACGTGCTTTTATTTTTCATCTTTTTCCCCGTCCATTGTATCAAGCCGCCATGTTTTATTTTTAATCTTGCGCACCACCGCCAGGGGAAGCACTGGCGCTGGTTTGCTTTACGGTTATTTTATTAATCAATACTGTCTGGCTATCGAGTAGGCCGCTGCCGATACCGGCACGTACCCACGTAAGTACGTACAAGTATGTAGCCAGGAGTACTGGCGAGTTGCCTACATTATGTCTTTTGTAAGCAGCATACAAAACGACGAGTCCGCCATCTTGCTCCGTGCACTTATGTATGTGCATCTGTATGCTATGAATACGTATATGTGTATATATATATATATATATATACATGCACTCATACGCCAGGACTACCAACCAATGATTTTCCAAGTATTATTCTCCGTTAATGCTTCTTCGTAACTTCTGTATCATTCTGTTACTTACTACCTTCAAGTCATTTCTGAGTAATAGTCAGGAAGGTCTGTCATGGCATCCACGTGAAGTTAGTCACGATCTGAGTGAAGTTGTCTTGAAAGATTTAACCGGGCTCCTTGTACACCATTCTTATACGAAACTAAACAATTTCAGGTCGATTATGCGTTGCCACCTTACTCGTTTAGGTATTATCTTACCGTGCGTTTCTCTTTTTTTTTTCGGCATCTCTTCGTTCAGTTTTAATACGTGGTCAGAGCCATTAGGCAGTCAATTAATAATCACAGCTTGATCCAACAGGACGGAAGTCTTCCGTGCTGGAACGAGCAGTGTCTTTTTTACGTGGCAAATGGCTCCGCGTCCCGACGGGAGCTCGTGGTTTCGCCATGGGACGCCATAACGCGAGACACGACCATTTATGGGGTGTCCATTACGGTAGCAGGTGACTGTCGACCAACCGTTTCAATGACTATTCGTCAACCGTCGTGAAATATGTGGGTCAACCGCAGCGACTACCCTGCTCGAGCCGACTACTGATAAATTGGAGGTTAAATTCATTAAGGCTCTACTTCCACCTACGGCTGTTTCAAATTTCCCGCTCGCTTAAGTATGGGCGGCCTATTGGCTATTAGGACTTGGGTAAATTATATTGTAATAATTATCTTTATTTATCTGACTGGATTTATCTTACTTATTGCATATGTATATCACATAATGTGCAATTATTTTATTCTCCTTAGTATGGGCTGTGTCAGCATTATTCTTTTTTCAATCGACTGACTTCACTCGGCTACTATATTTACGGGTAACTGCAATACCTATGCAAATCCTAGGGTTTCTTTTGCTTGATGGTTTAACGGTTTATGTTTGTAGGTATGTGTGTGTATATATATATATATGTTTGCCGCGTATAAGATAGCTCCATGTCAATCGTATCGTATGACGGACATGGATTCTTGATTACTAATTAGTGATAATTGCTAGGCAATAATTGCTACCGATAGACGTGAAATGAATTGGACGGTTCAGTGAATTCCTGATGACTCTCGTGGTTATAATGTTACCTAGTCGTCTCGAGGAACCTGATGATATTGTCATTCTCCGAAGCCGCTTAGCACGTATCTTAATTGATATAAAATATAAGTAAATTTTAGAACAATTTTTAACGATCTTTTTTTTTAATGGCTTCACGGTTATCATCGTCGGTCCATTCGGCACCGCTGCCAGCGAATGGCAATCGGATAATAATTTTTCAGTTAACTTGACATTGCCGTCTTAAAACCCCGCGGGTGCGTAATGAATGAAATAAAATAAGTATAATTTCTAAATTGATTATATCCAGAGATTGTATAATGAAGAACAGACTATATAGGGTACAGAGAAACTGTAGAATTTTCAATGATGCAAATCTCTGTCTATTGTGATTAAAAAAAAATTTTTTTCTTTATCTAACTTCATCTGGTTTCTTGGTAGACTTCGCATCCAGGACAATTTTCTAGAATCTCAAGAAATCTCATACTGTCCGTTCTACAGGTTGCTTTACCTTCATGACCGGTGCCATTAATGAAACTCAGCTTATCCCGAGACTTCATCTCGGCTCAGTCGGAAGGTGTGCACGTACCTTGTGTTTACTATCGAAAAGCGCCATAAAGCTGTACGGAGATAACGTTGTGAAGAAACGGCGTTCAAACGGCGCATAAGAAATGAATGGTAAAAAAAATACATAAAAGGTAGAAGATAGGTATACGAGGAAGAGTCTCCAAGATACACATTATATCTGTCCTATCTTGGATATATACCGTCGCAGAACGAATTTAGGAGAGAGTCCAGAACTCAATTAAGCCCTCGATAAAGAATAACGCATAATTCATATAATTTCGTAAATCCAATCGTAAGTGCATTTCCAGCATTCATCTAGCGATTCGATCGGTAAAAAGCGTCTGAGTAAGAAATTTGCAAATAACAATTCAAGAGATACGAGATCTCGATAACAAAGGTCAACGAAGCGAAACCGAATTCAGTGCGGTAGCATATAGAATTACATGTCCACCCTATAATTTTCCTATCGGAAAACAATATCAAAGATCGATTTATTCCGCTCCTCGTATAGGCACCCTACACGCGTATTACGTAGGATCGCAATTTTCATTATGTTATACCATTAACTAAATGAGCCCGAGGCGTACCGTGTTATTGGCGTGATACAAGATCGCATAGTCAATAATGATTTTTTTTTCACAATAGCACGTGATCTAGTCTGTACGCGATGACGATCCACAGGATGCTCGATCCTAGAGACTTCCGGTCCGGGTAACTGGTTTTTCACATTTTTCCTCGATACTCATCGCTAATTAAGTCAACGAATCTCCGGGAGTTAGGGAAATGTTTATATATGTATGTATGTATATATATATATATATATATATACGTGAGTACATGTTACTATATATCATTACGCATGTTTTATTGTACGTGGTATACCTCGCGTCCTATACGTACTCGGTAACAGGATGGCGATCTGGATCTTTTTGGTTTACGTTATATCGGCAACGTGCAGCAGCGCACCTATCGGGCAGATCGGGCATCGATTCAATTAAAAGTAACGAATTTCGTGAGGGTTTTTCTGGGTGCTGTTGGCACCTGATGTCTACAGCTATCTTTTGTGGATCAGTCGTGATGGATTGGTACAGGTGTGTCTGTACGGGACTCTCGTGGGATCTGTTAAGCCCCATCGCGATGGGCCTGATGTAAAGTTGTGTTTAGAGAATTAGGATTAAGGATTAAGATACTTAGGTTAATCGGTGGTCTTGTTTAATTAAGTTAGTTGGAGCGGTTGCCTTCATATTGCCAGCTCTTCTCATTCAGCCTTTCCCGAGTTTGGTTTCTTATCAGTAACTCTTATCAGTCCACATCCTACAGGCGTGAGGATCATGCAGTTAATTAATTCGTAGCTCCGAGACCTCGATTTAATATTTTTACATTTAAGTGCGATAGAAAAAGCAAATGCACGTATTTGAAAATTGATTCAAATTTAAATGATCAAATTTATTATAAGTATATATATAGTACCTACTTTCGGCGTTGTCCGATGATTCGAAGTTAGATGTCTTACCGTGGGTCCAGCTAGTGTTACTATCGGTGGAGATCGAAATCAATATGTGCCGCAAGGCTAAAGGCGAGTCCACACGGTCGAGGAACATATAGGAGGCAGACAGGTAAATAATCTGGTTAGTATCAACAGCCGTAAAGTTCCATGAGGAATTTTTGGCTAAGTGTGACTTCCCGTCCAATGGCCAATTACGTTTCTTACCGTGCGACAGTGTCGGCCATGTTTACAGGCCATATATGTATAGATGCCCCGTAAAGTCGCTAATCTCACCTTAAGGATCTACTTCGGCACACGTTCGCTAAACACGCGTCCTCCCTGGTCCGATTACAATTTTTCGATCGTGCCGCCTATCTGTTGGCACGTGTCTTGCCTTTCCATGTGGTATTAGCGTTTGCTTCAAGCTGCATCTGCAAATTGCGTGTCCCACGCATGTAAATAAACTCCCGTCCAAAAGGAGTTTCAATTCAACCGCTTGGTCACGGGTATCGGGAACATTCGATGTGGATATACAATGTGCACTTAAGGACCGATATCGTACGCAGATCAACAGCTTTCAAATTGTTTTCGTATCACTTTTCGTTACTTGTTGGCGTGTTGCTGATGGTAAAGATGAGCCGAAAATAAAAAGTATATACGGGGGAGGGTAAGGGCTGCTACTCGTTAGGTGCGGGAAAGGAGTATTACAAAATAGAATAAACATAAAGGCTGTCTGGCTGAACGCAGTGTATTTGTTATGTAAAGGCATGAACTACCGTCCGGCCTCTATACGGCCCCGTCCAAGATTCTGATCCTTATCGACGGGAGGTGGGTCCGAGCGTTAGCGGGTATTATGCAAATGGGATTTATCGTCGATATTACGCTGGAAATGACTTTGCCCATTATGTTAATGCCCGCGTGTATTTACTCGTGTGTTCATGAGCCCGTGCGCATGCGCGCTTACTCGCTTGCTCATAGCGCCATCTAGGTTGCCGCCCACGTACTACCGTCAGCATACAGTATGGACTATGCGATTCCCTACTTTAAATCCTTTAAAAAAGTGACCGTTCGAATAAACAAAGAGTAAATGAAGTGGCGGCCAATCCTTCACCTTTTCTAATCATCCTATTGGCTAAGTTCCTTATACTTTCGTACTACGGCTGCTGATTAGAAAGAGACATGGCTTGGCCACCACCAGTCGCTATCTTTTTCTTTCAGCCGACCATCTTTCCTATGTCTATGCGTAGTCCATACTGTACGTCGATGGTTACTACCTTCTCTGGTTTATCATAATACGCGATACTACACTTAGTGGCATCGTAACTTTCTGACTTTGTATTCGTCGCATAGCTAATTTCATCATACCGTAATCGTGCCAGATACGTGTTTCTCGTTAATAGATACAGAGGCGATGGGTATAACCTAATCTAATTTGAATGTACGTGTCATTTGGTATTATATAATTTCGTCTTTGTTTTTTATTTTTTATTTTTATTCGTGTTTAATGCTCCACGATTAGTGTACCCGTCTTTATTTTACATTTCTTACAAACTCCTGACTAACTTATTCTGCCTTCCTCTACTCTTAACTACATGGCGAGAAGAATGGCAAACTCGTGCAGAGCTCCGGTTAGGTAGAAAAAGGGTCGCATTTTACTGCGCTATGGGAAAGTTTACAGCCATTTATGCTCCTTGGTCTCGCTTGGGTGTCATTTACTGCTTTGTAATGGCTCACGGCTCGGAATCCTTAATTGTGCTGTAAAATAATTTTTTTTTTACGCGTCTTTACTACATATACGAAAAAGGTGCTAGCGATTCCCTTGGGACACCCAGGAGAACTTTTATGCTTCATCAGCCGACCACGCGTATCTATTTGAAGTACTGAAAGTTATTCTCGGCCTAAGATTGTATTTGCTAAGGATAATTCAGTGGTAGGTACGTATAAGTTATAATTTTTTTTTATATTAATGCAGAGGATGATGGTTTTTAACTTGAATGTACCTATAGTCGATTGTAACTGTAACTCTTCTTATTGGACTGTCACGTGGTCCCTTGTAGGAAATCAAGGAGGACAGTAGGAAGAAGTAAAATAAGACGAGGCCAAACAAGAAGACAAAGAATCTTAGTACAGAAGTCGTTGAGATGACTGCCCACAAATGAAGTCATCTTCGATGATGCATGAATGCTTATCCCACACGAACTCTTCGGCCATGACTCCCACTATACTTGGGTGCACTCATACGTTTCGTTATACAAGACAGACTTGCGGGTATTCATGGACAGTTAAAATGGCGTCATTTGCCATCAGAACGTTTGTACCTGACTATCGATAATTTTGCGAATATCAAATATCTGATATTTATTCCAATAGCATTGTCGGGTAACAGACGTAAGATTAGTTTAAATTGTTAAATTAGGTGAAAATCGGTAGAATTTTTTTGTTTCCTTTTTCTTTCAAAAATTATTTTTCACCTATGCTCACTCGTACGTGGACAGGGTACTTCAGTATGTTTTTCCAAATGCCACGCATTATCCCGATTAACATTACTCGAAGCTCCGTGAGTACTGTGTGATATGCGGTACGTGGGTGGTTGGGATGGTTTGTCGGTTACGGTACAACCATCCATCTCGTCTGCTGCTTTCGAACGATGGAGAAACGTGAAAGCTCGTATTGTTTCGAGAAAGCTTCACGATATTCACCAGTGGTACAGTTGGTGCATATACGTACTCGCTCTTACGACGCAATTTCAAGCTCTCGCGCTAATGCCGGTAATTTGGCTAATGACACCGTTCGCGGCAGTCGAAATTTTACAGGAAAAAGTGGAACTGAAAGGACAGGGTGAAAGAGTGTGTCTGGGATATTTTCACGTCTGTACATTTCAAGCCGACGGAGTTTCGTCGTTTTGTGGTTTACGGGTTGATGTAAAAAAAAAAAATTAAAATTCAATATGCGAAATTTAAAGAGTATATGTATAAATGCTTGTAAATATGACGTAGAGACGTAGGATACAACAATTTACTCGTACGTTATCATTCGTAGGCTTATTCTATGATCGTCGTAAATTTTCACTAGGTTTTATTTTATATGGTATAGACATCGCGGGGGTCAGTGTAGTTTTATGGAATTTTTATTTTTCATAATTATTTCGTGACTTTTTTGTAATTTCACTTTTCTTCCTTCTATGTCTTATTTCCTCCCTTTCTCACTGGAATGACTGATGCCAGCGCTTAGTTCGCGTCGCGAAACCTTGTTCGTAGGGTCGGCACGGCCTTAGGACGTGGCGATTAATATTTTTAACGGCGACACAACGCGCGCAGATACGAGCTCAAGATACGAGCGCTGGATACACCAGTGACGTCTAACACGGGCGCCGAGCCCACTAAGGGATTGCCCATCGTTTGTCAGCTTTGTGCTGAGGACCCTGGCGACTACTAGCCTGAGGGAGCTTGCAGGTGGCTCGTTTCCTTTTGAGCATTTCCGCTTTCTACCTGAACGTCCCGGAGTTTTCTGACTCTCGTAGGTCCTCTGCTTCGTTCACGTTCACATATACCTGGTGTACTTCTTGTTTCTCGTTTATTATGATACTCCTCTTATTCTTCATCTTTTTTTTTTAGTATTCTTAACTCTTGTGTCCTGGATCAGGGCTGCTCTCGTCTCGTTTGGTCTGGTCGCGTCTGGCTGCTTGAATTCGGTGAAAAGCTTGCGGCTGCAAGCGAGGAAGAGGAGAGAGGGGAAACTGGAAATAATTGAAAGTTGGTCCCCGAGGAGAGTGCTTGTACCGTTTTGTGCTCGGATCTTTACGCAAGCTTTCACCTTGCCCTCTTATTCTCTCTCTTTATTTTTTCTCTTTCCTTTTATTTTTTAATCCGTCCTTTCTTTGCCCTGAAAAAAATATACCGCTCTTTTCTCTCGTGGCCGTCGACACCCTTTCTTGTCGTTTGGCTTAGTTCTGGCGCTTGCACGTGTTATTAATGAATTTTGCGTGCTTTTACTGTAACTTTGCCAACATTAATTTACTGTTTGCAGCGGTTGTTCCTGCGAGGAATAAATAAGCTGTGCACTGGGCTTTACTTTTTTTTTTAGAGTCAAGCTCTATTCTTTCACGAAAAGATGATCGTAATTAATTTATATTTTGTCAAAATTTAAAATTCCCTCAGATTTCAATTACGTTTCTTTTTATTCACTGACCGCGATATTACTTTATCCCATAATTATGCAATTTTTTAATGATACAGCTTCCCTAACACTCATAATGGACTTGGACGTAAGAGTGTGATTCTGTGATTGGATACAATCAAAATTATTGATTTTTTTCGTCAGTCGATAAAACAGTCTTATACACGATTCCTGCATTATCGAACGAGGAGTCCAACCCCTATGGCAAAGGGTTCACGCTCTCGCCGTTTCCCTCCCTTAGTGTTGGCGCTGCAGTCGAGCAGCGCTGCTTAGCAGCTGCTTCCCTCGCCGGCGACAATCGGTACTACCGTTTAGTAATCTCCACGACAATTTCGGGGTAGTTTCACGAATTTTGATCATACCTCGTACATTTTACCCAGATCACATCTACATTACCATCTAAGTTACAAAGAAACTCTGACAAAAATTTTGGGCGTAAATAAATTGTATAGTCACTACCCTTATTCCACTGGTGGTGTTCAATATTCATCCCTTTTTGAAATTCAATCCGAACTATCACTACACTTCGGCATCTAATCGATATACTTTAGGTACCCAAGAGTTTTCACAAACCTTCGTCAAGTTCAGGCCCAGCAACCTGGGAGTAAAATGCTAATCACTGATTGGTTACAGCGGTATTTCAATTGAGGGTTTTCTTTTTTCTTGCAAAGGGGTTGTTTCTCGCGGTGGTAACTTCAAGTGTGCTTATATACACGACCGTTGCCAACTGATCGTCATGTGAGAGTACCTTTATATGCAGGGGCTGAGTTCCAACGGCTGCTGCTCGTAGGGCCCCTTTTGTTTAATTACAATACACCGTGTACCAAGAGAGAAAAAGAATGTGGGAGACACATAGAAATAATGAGAAAGAGAAAGAGAGAGAGGGAGAGAGAGAGAGAGAGAGAGAGGGAGAGAGAGAGAGAGAGGGAGAGAGAGAGAGAGAGGGAGAGAGAGAGAGAAAAGCAGAAAACGAAAGGACGTAGACAAAGTAATTATTGGTTACAATGAATGGGAGCTGGGGTTCTTCGGTATATTTTTTTTGTTCTAGTCTTCAGCAACATTTGGTATCCGTAGGCCACGCATACGTGCACTTGGTTTAGTACCAGCCTGGTTATATTGTAGCCATTATATCGTCATTAATGGGACTTTGCAACGTAATTATTGTTCCTATAGAAAAAGCCCTGTTCGACCAGTTAAGTGCATTGTCCGCACTGATCAAAATCCCGCCAAAGATTATTTCACTATAAAAGTTCTCATAGTGATGCTTCGTAGTGTAAAAAGTTTGGAATAAAAATTTTCCTGTACTGTATCATATTTGGATTTTGAATTATGGTAAAGTATGAGTACGGTTAAATAACGATCAATCACTTTCGATGTATATCGATCCAAAAGATATTTATTCATATTGGAAATTCAAAGTTTATGAGTCGAACGCACTGGCATAAAATGGATGTCAACTTTTTTTTTGGAAGAAAAATAAATAATTTTTTGCAATTTTTGTTTAATTCGCAGTAATCCTAACGGCTCTCTGAGTAAATTTGTTTGTTTTGCTACCGATGGTACGCATCGGTCAATATGTACCCAGCCTCCGTGCACATAGCCACCACGTAACTCTCGACGGGTTGCATTATGTCCACATTACGGGCCTGCATACCTCGGGGGCCTTATCCGTCGTGTTAGACAGTCAGTCAGGCACCTAGCCAGCCTTATTAATTTATCTGTTTTCTTATGTAGAGAACGTCTTTGGCACGCCTCATTGGTCGGATAACAAATATCAGGACCCTTGCACGGGACGAGTTTACACTTAGCCAATGGACGGCACTTCCTAACGGGTTCCTCGTTAGTAGCCAGCAGGGTCCCGGTTCGTGGTCACTGTCATGCAAATGGGACTCCTGGCACTCGATGACTGCGGTTCGATACAGCGGATTTAAATTTGAAAAGTGCTGCCGCGTTTGCATATGAAAAAGACGCCCTCGACAGGCATTCGGGGCGTGAGGCCCCAGATACCCTCGTCTGCGGAAATCATTGAAAAATACTTCCGTGAATCAAATACATTGATTTTGTAAAACTGTCATGCACGGAATGACATAATTAAAATAAAATAATACAAAATAAAATAATATTATTGACGTATCTTAATCAAATTTGATGTATGAGTAATTCGCATAATAATAAAAAAATCCTATTGGCAGTTTTTTTTAAATAACGATCTTTCGTATTATTTTGAATATTTTTTGATTTTTTACGTATGTCACGATCAAACCACGCGATTCAAAGTTAACATTCCCTCAGTCTCAGGAGTTTCGAACGATCGAACTTCGCGTCGTTGTAACTGCGTAACGTAACGCAGCATCCAGAGAGCCGAAGATTTCGCATTCGGCGTGCGAACCACTAGCAAGCTGGCTTCCCCTATCCATGTAAAAGGGATCCTTTGTCCCAACCGTGTACGGTTCCGTCACGCATAATGTTTCGCGTTCGGCATGCATATTTCAGGCCCAGGTATGTTCTCGCATAATTAGCATTAATTTTTTTCTTTCTTTCCATCGTTCCTTCCACCTTTCTGTCCTTCCTTTTCTAACCTTAGCCCTTCTACATGTGTCCCGCACGATTGACGCCTGTTTGACGGTTGACGGTTGCAACTTCCCGCGGGACTCCAGAACCTTTTTTCTCGTGGCATCTCGTTCCTTTCCCACAGGATCTCATCTAATTTGCATGAAACTTTCGGTTTTTCGTCTCACGCCCTTTTTTGTGATATTATGCCTCGATTAGTATGTGCGACCGTTTTCGTGTATTTTCCTAAACCGAACATATTCTTAACCCCAAATACTTTTTGAGCATCATGAACTTGCATTTGACGCTCTATCGTCCACGCTACCTATTCTTACAGTGCTGACTGATTGGGCCCTATCAATACTATTTTAACCTTGAAAGACAATGCTCAGTCCCAGAACAATTTGTTGTTAAAAAAATGGGCCGTAATCACACAATCTGCACACTTCTATTATTTCGAGCATTGTAGATTGATGATCATAAAATCACAAGTACTTATAGCTGTCCCAGTGGCTACCCTAAAAGATGTGCCCCATGGGACATCATCAGCAGGTAGACTACGAAATTCTAGTTGTTCCTTAAGGACGTGCACGTTAACTTTTAAAGCCGGTCCCGATGACGCCAAATCCCCCCGAGTACAATGCCCAAGGTACTTATACAATCGACCAAGAGCAAAACAGGCTCTTTGACCTGCCGTGGTGAAAAAAAAATATATATGACTATATATACACTCACACACAAAGAACGATGTACGCGTATATACGATTACGTGGCGAACTCGAGTGGAGATCCATAGATCACTGATCGGCTGTGATGAATGGAAATGGGCCTGACAAAAGGAAAGGCAGGTCCCACTGGTTATATGTTTGCGGCACTTAGGTACTCACCAACTACCACCACTACCGATCCAACACCCATTCCACTTCAGGGATGATTCTTCACCTCGTAAATGCTATAGTCCTTTCCTAGAGAGCACGGCAAAGCGTAGCTTAGGGTTAGGGTTAGAGCTAGGCTAGGCTAACCCCTCAGACGGAACGTCACCGATCCGAAATTTAGTCAGTATCGAGATGACGACTGGGATCTGCGAGTCTTTGCCACCGGCAGAGTGAAAAGTTAGACTATAATAACCTCCGAGTTAAATTTTAAGACACGTGGCGACTACGTTGAAAATTACGTGAAAGAGGGTAGTTGGATTGCGAGTTGAAAAAAAATTTAATTCAAGGAAATTAAATTTCCATCAGAGTACCCGCCCTGAATCATGAAGACGTAATGTCTCGTGGATTGTGTGTATGTATATTGTACGTGGCTCTTATATGTTTCGGTACGTTCTATCTGTACGGTGTATGTGGTAAATATACGTAGAAAACGTTGCACGCAACCAGAGAAACGAGAGCAGCGCCACGGAGCCATGTCGAGAGTGAGTAAAACTATTGCACGGGTTATTGCATAATAAGTGCATGATTGATGCAACAGTATGGCTTGGGCCTCTTTATATCGCTCTTGCAAAACTCACATCCTCCGCTCTCGAGGATATAAGAGATCTACGGTCACTGTCCACCCACTTACCTACCTACCTACCAACCTACCTACCTACCTACCTACCAACCTCACAACCTACCTACTATCGACCTACCTATCCTGGTAAGTGACACGATCTCCTATGAGAAATAGTCATATTTTTCAAGCATGTATGTACCAATGAATATGTATGTATGTATGTATATATATATCTGAGAACGTGAGCAAGGCAACTGTGAGAAAACGGTAATATCTCTTCAGCATCCTATATCTTTAAAGATGAAAGTTACCAACATTATAACTTACCCTCGAGAGGATCGTTGGGTCCCGTGCACCGAGATGATCCGGGGCCCATCGTGTCCGAGGCACAAGGCGGATGGAGAAATGGAGTTATATTTTTCGAACCACCCGTATCTCACAGAAACATAAGTTAGATGCATGAGCCAACCTGACATAACCCTAACCTAACCTAACAAAACATAACCTTAAGGCGAGACTAGAACCCCGCATAGTTTACGTTGCTCTAGTCGTTCTCAACGCGAGACAAGCCAACGTCTTAATCTCGTATTTTCTCGAAGCACCGTCTTCGGCCTTACTTTACACACCAGTAATTACGGCATGGACCTGGGAGGCCTCACCGCCGGTCCCGCAGGGCGAGCTAAGACCCAGGTCGACGTCTTAATCTTACTACGGACCCTCCAGAGAAGGAAAGAAGCATCATCTACCTACCTTACTTGCAGTTCCTATCCTTGCTTGCAGTTCACTTCTTCAGCATACTTATGTACTTACTTGAAACTACCTTTTGATTGGGTTTTGACTGCCTTCTTCAAGCAGTCTATTGGTACATCACGTGCCTTCAATTCCCCGGGAAATACGAATTCGGTTAATGAAAGGCCCGAGATAGGGATCCCTACGCTAATGCTGGTCCACACGATACACATCAGCCTAAGTGATACTGCCTCTTGACATGCAACGGCCGTTAGTTGAAACGCCGAGCTTAGTGAGTCGAGTAATTTTGCTTTTTTAAATTCTAGCCTATAGAGTCTGTGGATGAAATGAAAATTATTTATGTTTTTGTGCCAGTCGGCTGGAGACTGTTTCTCTTTTTAATTGGAATTTCGAAATTTTTACGCAATTTTATTTCAACTGGAATATGTCAGAGTGCGGAAATGCAGTTTATACCAGGAAGTGTACGAAGCTGGCTCAAGTTCGTAACCAAAAACTTGGCAATCTGTTGAAGAGCTACAAGAAAACTAACGGAAATGACGTTTAATGATATACTTGGGATCATGGGTCGTTACGAATGGATCCTGGGCCTTGTTGGTCGATAGACTGTGTATTCTTGTTCTCGTTTTTTTTCTTCTGACTCTTCGCGTCTCTTTTTACACTTTCATAAAGTCGAACGAGCAGTCGATAAGTAAGTGAAGCGGATTCGCAAGCATTTTGCGTAATTGCTATGAAATTGAGGTAGTTCTCGCAAAAAGTGGATACGCGGATGACGTTGCCAGTTATCGGTTGGCAATTATTACTCCGAGCGGACGTTCAACTCGGAGCCGAAGCTTTTTCACGTAGCAGAGTTGCCCGTGAGTCCCCGTGTTCTCGTGGGTCTCGCGGGCCCTAACAGCCAACTTTTGGGCCCCGTTGCTCTCTCCCTCTCTCTCTCTCTCTCTCTCTCTTTCTCCAAGACTCAAGTGCTGGAGCAAGCAGGTTTAAAATCACGGTGATTCGGTTGTTTCCGTCGAGGATCGTCCTGCCAAACCGGTCGGTTCAGAAGAGCCGAGAAGAGACCCGTAGAGACGATCGTGAGATGCTGTATAGGACGAGGATGAAGATGAGGAGGATCTTCGAAGTTGGGCGATGTGCCAGCAAAAGGTCAACGTCACCATCAACCCTTGGCTTATGTGAATTTTTCTTTCGATTCTGGACATTTTATTACCCGGCATGTGGCCATGTAGTTTGACCAGAAGGGTCAGACATCTTTTGGCATCTTTGGAATCCTTTTTTACTTTCTTCGAAGTTGATCGTTTTATAGCCCGTCAGATGCTATACGAGGACTTTGGAATATGCACTCTCATTGGCAGAAGATAATTTTTCGATCGATTCGTAATGTGGCAAAGTCTGATGATTAATGCGTTTAGTCGAGTCCAAATAACTTTGGATAATCTTGGACATTCTTTTTAGTACCGATTATTTCACGAGCCATTTTTTCATGGCATCCATATTTCTATAGTTTTCATAATTATCAGGATTTCTAATAAATCTAACCCAACATTGATCTGATTCTAACCTAGTCTGATGCTCCTCAATTGTAATAATATTTCGTATAATAATAACATAAATGACTCGATATAGGTATACCTTATCAGTAATTGTCCCTATCTAGATTAAGTTCTTAAGTATCAAGTATACTATAGACAGTAGGAACACAGTTAGACGGTGTTTAGAGATAAGTAGAGCGGGCGGGGGGAGGGATGAATGCTTGTATGGCGGAGTCGTTGGTTAGGTTAAGGGGTAGCTTGGTGGGTGGCAAGGGTGATTAGCAGAGACCGCATGCGCCGGACGGAGTCTCTGGTAGTAGCAGCAGCAGCAGCAGCAGCTAAGACCAGGGGCGACCTAAACCCCCTTTTTAGGGGTGGCTACGACGCGGAGGCGCATGGGGGAAGCAAATTAATACGGGCGAGCAACCGGGCCCCGCTAACGAACGAACCGACGCCAAGTCTAGCGCCGACCGTCCGACGCTCAGCGCCGCAACGTCGGATCCTCTTGTCGTACTTGATTCCTTCTATCGAAATCGGATTTCTTACGTTGACCTGCTGGCTTCATTTTTTTTTCATTTTCTCTCTCTCCCTTCCTCTTTCAATCGTCTCCATTTAAATTCAGTTTTTACGCGATTGGATCGGCATCGATCATATCGAAGTGTCCGACGTTTTGAATTGTTCGTACAACGTGTGTCTTCTATTTGGAAGAAAAAGCCTCAATTTATGACAAGTGCCAATTAATCGACTGGTGGTGAACATTGAGTTTTGGATAACCATTTGGCTTTTGCGAATATTTCGCGCGAATTCATGGATGTGCCTCGACTTTCTCGGAACGTGTGACTTTTTGGAATTCGTGAATGCGAGATATGCCTTATCAGCTTGGAGAATTCCATTGTTATTTCTTGAGGATGTTTCCCGTCTGACAGGAACAATTAGCTGGTTAATTAGAGCGATCTGTGTAGAAAATCTTATTGTATACAATGAGTATGTATACACGTATTGTATAGATATATACATATGTATACTCGTGTTAAGGTATGCATATATATATATATATAAGTATACATATGGTATATAGCCACATGTAAATATAAGTATACCGATGGCACGGCCCTTTCATAGTGGGCTCCGCCCCGAGATGTACTGTGTAAGGCCAGTTTTTCCTACAGGGACGCCATTTTACTCGTTTACACCTACCAAGATTGTAATCAATGGTAATTTAGTTCGCGGTTACGAACGTTGCCAGGAAACTTCTGACAACTTGCAGACTTTTTTGATTCTTCGTGGAAGACACGTTAACGTTACGACTCGAACTAATTGATTTCTTTTGCTAATTAGATGATTACTACACGTCGTGTTCACTTGCTGCCTGATGATGAACTGATATATCAATATAATAATATGACGTGGGTATATATATATATATATATATATATGTATATATATATATATACGATTGATAAAAGTGGGGAAATATTTTTAATCGTTTATACGATGTACGTATACGATCATTCTACCTCTCGAGAAGTCATCCCCTATTCCATTTTCCCCTTGTATGATCGTCAAGATTAACCCCCTATGGAGCTTTGAGTTTTAATTAAACAAATTCCGATAAACAGCAGAGCGATGCTGAGTACGCAGATGATTGAAGCTCGTTGGAACACACTCCTCGTACTTTCCGCGAGGGACCGTTAAAAGTTTCCGGGGGAGGGGGGGGGGGGTTGTTAACGAAGGTGGGCGGGGGGGGGGGGCTAGGTTTAAAATCTATTCCGGATAGGTAACTAGTCGGGGGCGTGAGAGGTAGCTGGACTGACTGAGGTTGCACAGTGGAGTCAGGGCCAGAGGGACATAGAGGACACAGAGGGCTGTGGCAGGCGGGATGGTGGTTTCTCGCGAGGATCAATAAAGGGAGTGTCGGCAGAAGGAACCTAGAGAATAAACCGGCGAAGAAATGAGAGGGTGGCCCTTTTCAACCCCTAAACGGTCGACGGCAAGAAGGTCACCGGTACGGAACGCGTTACCGTCGTGTTCGTTTCGCTAACCAGAAACATTATATCTCCAAGTCTCCCTTATCCCGAGCCACCCCCGTCTCAAGTCACCCTTCATGAAATTGAATCGATTCCAGTTTAACGTGAGGGTTGACCGGACGCTTTGTAGTATACGCAAAGGAACCGGGTGAGGTTATACCTGATCTCGCCCTTACGAAAACTACCCCTAAAGACGTGGAATCTTTCCCGAATTATCTACTGTTACTCCGTGACGTATATGGCTAACCTACCCTTACGCTCAAGCAGGAAGGTATCGTAAGGACTTTGGGATTAGGCTGTTCTCTTCTCGAGAAATCCCATTCTGCGAAGGCGCCACCCTTGGGCAACCCTTAGCACGTGCGAAGGATTCGAAGTCCGCCCGAAGAAGAATTCAATATTCATCATCCCTCGGCTGTCGTGTTATTCTTTCCGGTGCGTCAAATTATTCCTAGAGGGAGTGCTGCCGCTGGCTTGGGGGTAGTGGCGGGGGTGGTATACGTTGGATCACGTGGGTTATGATATCACGTGGGCTATACGTATAATGCGAACCGAGTGGGGTAATCCTGGCAGGCGGATTACGCAGGACCTTCTTCCTTTCTTTTTTCCTCTCTCCCTTTCCCAGCTCCTACCTTCTTTCCCACCCCTTACCATCTTCCTTTTTTCTTGGCTCGCGGCTAAACGCGTCGGCTACGGACAGGCTAAGATATACCGAGTGTTTCAAGGAAAAAGCCTGCCACGGGAAAGGGGATGAAAGAAATAAGAAAGCGGTAGGAGACGGAGGAGAAAGAGAAGCGCAGGCACTTCCAGTATCGCGAAGCTGCCAGCGGCAACCCTCGCGCGAACCACCCCGGACCAGCCCCCAACTGATATATTGTTCCCTTATTCTCTGTCCTTGTATTATCTTCCCAACCACGCAGTAGATGTACAGTTATATATTATACGGCTAGAGTATATTTATATAATATGTTATATATATATTTTGCTACCCTTATATATATATATATATATATATATATATATAATATGTACGTACGTAGATACTATATCGAAGGCCACGAAATGTTTTCTGATGTTTGAGTTATAATAGACATAGCATATATACAGGAGCTTCGAATTAATACGCCACCCTTTGTGCGAAACCAGTGCCATCTTTTGGCTTGGATAGCAATTTTCTTTTACTACATATTTCACGGGTGCTTTCAGTGAGTCACGAACAGTCTGGGGGTTGCCAGTCTCTGAAGTCTCCGACATCATTCGGGGATCCCACTCGAGAGCAAAGGAGTATCTACACATGCGTGTAAGGGGTGGATATAAGTCAGCTACGAGCAGGGGGTTGGTCTCTGGAAAAAGTCAAGAAGACCCTCGAGCCACCCTTAGCGTATGGAGGGGCTCATGCGAAGTCTCAAGGATCCTGCGACCACACCCACGTGAATACATGAGGAATTGATGAATGAATTGCAGGACGGTGTGGGCCTCGGTGGGCCTTACGTATTACCCATTTCTCGTGGCCAGTTTGGGCCTGACGACGAGTCTTGAGATTTATGAACCCAATTGAGCCGTCTGAGAGATTAGTACTTTTAAGAACAAAGAATGGTGGATACTGTGGTAGCCTGAGTCAATTAGAGGCTGACTGATAACTGACCTGGGCCCATTAGTTAGGCATTTCTGGGCATTATTCATCCTGACGATCTTTCAGTCCTTACTTCACTCTTTCTCGCTCCGACCTCTTCCTTCTATTCGTTTTCGGCCCTCTGGGCTGCTCTTATTAATTGTTACATGCCAGGTACAAGAAAGTATGCTTCTAGGGCCCCCACCTGATCCACGCTCATGTAATAGAGCAGGTGCTGGGCCTTAGACGCGTCTTAGTAATTTGTAGAAGGATTTTTTTTACGCTACCGGCTCCTCCAGCAAGACCGAACTCTAGTCTGTCCAGTTCATTTCTTTTATGCCTAAGGTTAATTGATTGGCCGTACATGGCAGTACAGCCGACTTATTCATATGAATGCATGCCACGGATCCATATTGTATAAGTCCCGGTACTGTACCGTATACCTGTACGATTACGGATACTTCATAGTTGATAATTAAATGGATTCTCCAGAGCTGCCAATTACGTCTGAGTCTAAGCCATGTTAAAATTTGCAAACTTCGCTCGAAGGAGATATATGTTGAAGAACCATGACTGTACCTCTTGCACTTCACATGCAAAATTCAAGAATAGATCAAAGAAGCCACGACGGAATTATCGAGCGCAGACGCCCCGATGAGATCGAGTTGACATACAAACAACCACTTGGTACCGAAGTGTCTACGTCTGCGAGTTGCGAGTGGCCGGATATTGAGTGTAACATTTTTTCATCAACCTGTCAAACCGGAAATACCTGCACGTGCGTTGATTGGGCGTTGTGGAACTTACGGTCAATAAGTACACAGTTATTGACACCGTCATTATGTATCTAAACACTTGCCAAAAGGCTGCTAACAACTTTTTAAGTGGTTCCTTAAAGATATCAGATAAGTCCCAAACGATTTTTCGCCTGTTCAACTTTGTGTTTTTTCCGTTCATTTTTTCTCCCTCCACTTCTCTTCGTACAACTTCTTTCCTTGCACCTGAGCAATGCTCTTCATCCGTACGAAGGAGCAGTAGATCAGAGATAGCCAACCTGCGGAATATAAACAGTACTTGTAATTGGATGTCCTTTTCATACGCCAGTATTGTCCGACAACGTCTTTTTTTATTACGATTTCCAACTAAAAAAAATTGTTTTTTCCATTTTTACCAAATACAATTCAATTCTGAACTCAGTTAGTAATAAGACCGCGTGATCATCTCGTTTTATAGTTCATATTCGAGTTACGATAGTCGTGACGTGCACAGAGAAAGCAATAGAAAAAAAATAAATGATGCGTCAGGTAAGGCCCACAGAACTTTTCTACCAATTTGCCATGCTCACTTTTCGGTTATGCCGGCTGGAGATCTTATATTAATTATACTTTTTTTGTATCTATCAAAAAGAAATGATAATAAAACGTGAGACGTCAGCATGTAACACTTCTTGATAACGACTTGAGCCAAGCTGATTGGTAGTCCCATCTACTGTAAAACCATGTACGTCGATCGGTCCCTGACCGGTGTCCAGAAGTGGTTAGGTGAGGGCCTTAGGCCCCTTCTGAGCAGGTGTCATCGTGACTTGCTACCGTGTTATTCTAGTACGTACGCTCTGTCCTTCTTACCATTTTGCTTCGTAAATAGTATGATTGATGATTTTGATTATTATCAGCGAGGATCAGTTGGTCGTGGCGCCGTTAGGTGGTCATTCAGACACCAGCAAGTAAACATAACGCGTCGAAGAAAATCCAAAGATCGACGGTTCGAGCTTCTAATGATCCGTAAGAAAAGCGGACGTCAACGTTAAACCGGCTCCTCCTCTAATGGCAGCGCAAATAGTTTCTACTAAATCAACAGGTCGCCAGACGCCATATTGCTTAGAGTTCACGCCAGTACTCCATACCGGGAGAAGAGGTAGTGCCTCTATATACGAGAAGCGCAAATTTCCGGACTTGATGTTTGCACGAACATTTGACGAAGGCGAGTCTAGAGTTGTTTGACCCAGAGAATTTCTTGGTTTAGGTTTAGGTTAGGTAAGACCGAAGAAACTCCTACAGTTTCGTTAACTTCTATATACAGAGCTCCAAGTGCGGTAGATAATCTGTAACGGTGTCTTAAACTGACGCAAGATGGAGTATCAGTCGATAATGGCTTATATAAGCCAGAGTGTTGGGACTGATAAAGTGAATCGTGCGTAGATAATCTTTACTCTTAAGGATCGTTCGATTCTCTCGAATGATTTTTCAGCTCGATCGAGATCTCGAGCTAAAGAAGATACGATAGAGACGCGGCTTGTTCTTGGCATCGCTATCGGCCGCCATCGCACGGCCATAAATCGCAGAAGGTTCTCATTCGTCTTTACGGTCGCGAGGAAGTCACGTAATTGGCCGCCACGCCTTTCGAGACTTTACGGGGAGCGCGATTACCTGGCCTTCCGTAATTACGATATACCAATTAGTCAAGCAAATGGGCAACGATGCGAGACGGGACAACCAATGGAAATGCAGATCTTTCCCACTATAGTTTATTATTAGTTTTTTTTACCAAGTGAATTATGGTGGGGGAAATTTAATAGGTCGGTTAACATGAAATTGAAAAATATTTTTAACATTATTTTGCTGACTCAAGTTTTTTGTAATATTTTTTCCCCTTTATCAGTGACGTTATTGTGAATTGGTTCGGTTCTTATAGATACGAATATTCTACGCTATTCTCGTATATTGCTTTAATCAAGTGCAAGACATCGATGAAAATGGGTCCGATTCGTACTTAAGACCCGGTCTCATTCGAATAAGCCTTTCTCTCTTGACACTTATTGATCTTCCCTTGAGATTCGCAAAAAAAATTGCCGCTGATCCAAAATATGCTACAGTACAGTTAGCGCGACCAATCTTCGTAAGGTGCCTCTCTGGTTTATGAGATGCTGCGCTGCATCACCGTAAGCTCTGTTATGCTGCATTTACATGAAAAAGAGCAGAGACCCCGTGTCGCCGTCGCGGCCCTCCGGTTTCATGGCCGCGTTCACTTCCAAGCCTACCCAAGATTAAATTTATTCGAAATTGCCCTCTTGAATTTCTTCCGCAGACCACACGGACGTAACGTAATCTCATACGTTGTACTACTCAAGCCCAAAGTCCCTTGCTCTTCTCATACTCCTCGTCGTCTTCGTCTTTATCATCTTCTCTTTTACATTCTTCTTCTTCCTCCCCTTTTCCCTGCCGATCTCTCGCTTCATTACTTTTTCCCTCCCCGCCACCCCTTAGATCTTCAGCCACTCCACCATATATTCTCCTTGTCTAAAGTCACGGAGTGCATTTCACTCGGTTCTGGTAATTGTCAACTGCCGGTACTGTATACTGCGTACAGTATAGCTTTTCAGCTAGAGAACCGTCATGATATCGAGTATCCTGATCATCCATGTGGGTTTCATAAAGGTCTGTTCACAATGCCGACGTATAGCAGAGTCGAAATATCATGATCGCAGAACGCATACTGTCCTTTCATTAAATTTTTGTCTGTGTTTATTTGTATTATTTTTTATCTTCCCTTCTTTATTTTCTTACCGAGGACTTTTTTTACTTTTCCTTTTTACACGACCCTTTATCGGAACGATCTCTCACACTGGCGCTGCTGGCATTAATGAAGTTTACATCCAGGAGAAAATTACAGCGGTTTGCCGCGGACCACTACACACAGAATGCAATAATTTCCACCCAATTACAGCGTGGCTAACGGTTTGTTTGCTCCGTCGAAAAAAAAACCGTGCTGGGGCTTCGAGGCCCGAAGTTATAATCATGCAGCATAATTGATATCCAATTTCGGCGTTTCTTCGGTCAAGCGAAGGCGGACCGGGCCCATCGGTTTTTGGCAGGATGGTAAGACCCAGCTACGTTTTGGGCCCTAGGCATCTGTCGATGATTTATCGAACGACGAATCCGTTCCTCGTTAGTCATTGCACCGTTCCGTGAGTCCCACTTTCGATATGCCAGTTGTGCTCTATGGAATTAATTTTTTCGAAACTCACTTTTACTTTCTCACATTGCCACCCCTGCACTCACCTGCATGTATGCGCATACTCTGTCTATCTCCACTTTACTGCTTTTCATTATTCCACACGTGGTTCAGACAATTCTGCTCTGGTTACCTGGCCTTATAAATCTATATTGCGGATCTATACTCGGTTGCATAACAATGCCGGCAATGCTCATGGTTCATGCATAGGTATCTATGCAAACGAATATAACGGCTGGCCCGAAGAGGTACGGCGAATGGCAAGATAATAATTTCATATGAATACAGATGGCGCGTCTATACATTGACAAGCGAAGAAGAGTGAATGAAAATTTTGAGGTAATAAAAATAAGGAATAAGAAATGTCAAAACAAACGTGTCGATTCTTTTTTTTTTTATTACTACGCTGTGTTGTATGAGGTAATAATTTTTCTCAAAGGAATTTCATCGGTACCGGTATGCAGGTTCTCGCATAGGTAAATGAGCACGAGTATGTACTGGAGTATAAAAGTCCATCGTAATGGGAGAGGGTGGGAGAGGACGGAGATGAACAAGCAAGCCGCACGCACATCGGACTCAAAGCCCGCGGCTAATTATCCCCATTAACAGCGATGTGGAAATTCTAATGACCACCGACAGGTAGTCATTTAGCGAGCGAGTGCGGCTTACGCAACGTACAAAGTTTCCTTTCGTGCTATTTCCATACGCCCCCGCGGAGCGATTCCGTCAGCGCTCGATAATCGCTCGTCAATTACTGCCATTAGGCTTGAAAACCTTGACTGAGCCGCGCTTTGTGATCGCCGCGATACACTACTAAGTATTAACGCCAGGAACACCTCTTTGCCTTAATCAATTCTCCGTTATCCTTCCTGTTGATTTCGAATGTCGACCCCAAGGCGCTTCTTGTAGGCTAGTTGGACGAGCTACAGCAGATCAGTGGATCATATTAGAGTCGTATGCGTCCGGTATCGATGATTAAAATCACTGTAATTACTTGTCAAACGTATCAGAATAATTTTTCTCGTATATCTATTCAACTAAACTGTCATTAATTTACATAAAAATTATTCCTAAGATGTGTATATGTAGTACAGTGCAAAAAGTATAGCTCTCTGACGAATGCTATTTTATACAGCGCAGGATCCCAACTAACGAGAAGACATTAGCGCAGGGCTAATTGCAGTTGCCAGTAGTGTACGGAACTAATCGATTCGTAGGAATCGTCTTACTGGTAAGTCCAGGTGAGATCCTGCGGTATTCCGTGAGCGCCTTCGGTGTCCCCCAGGGGACAGGCGAGAGCGTACAAAGGGATGTTCCTCGTGGAAGTAAAGTCGGCAAGACTTCCTGGACTTTAGTCTTTTAGACCTTCTGATCGAAGGTAGAGGCCAGGTGAACGAGAGAGAAAAGGCACTTCTGGCTCCAACGTAGACCCGGGGCGTGTGTACGACGAGGCGGGAAAGCAGGGGATGTACTGTAGCGCGAGTGAGATAGGATGAGACTGTTGAAAGAAAAAGGGAGGATAAAAAGGGCCAGGAGAGTCAGCCAAGATGATCGCGAAGACCTTGAGTAAAGTAAACGCGTCCTTTGCGTAAGGCGCGCTGGCAATATCGACGCATAAAAGCGCGCCGGCAAACACGGAGTAATAAGGGCGGCCTAAACTCTGCGAATCCTTTTATTAATCCGCGTAGCGAGATTGGATTTAAAGCCTCGGAGAAGACGGGCGCAACCCTCAACGTTCATAGTCAACGACCCCCGCCCTGTTTTAGTGAAACTGACAAGCATGACTCTCGAAAATGCTACTATCAACAGTAATATTTTTATCATTGATAAGAGCGATCTTGGCAATATATAGATTCTGTCTTATCAATATTTATAGTGATTTTTTTACGTTGGTACTTTATGTTGATGTGGTATTTAGTATCTTTTTATTCATTTTTTTTGTATATGTTGCTGATTTGTTAGGTATGTGATTGAACGTGATCGATACTCCATTACAGCTGATATTGACACTTTGCTACGTGAAGCTAGTCCACATCCATTTTTCACGGTGTTCTTCCGCGTAACGAGGATTCTATGGTCCTTTTAAGATCGTAGAAGATCCTCGGCTAGGGTTGTACCTGGCAGGGGTTGCATCTACCCTTCTGGCTGGTCGTTAGAGCGAAAACGTTCTCCATTAACGCCTCTTTCCCATTCCATTCTTCGGCAGCCTTCTTTCGCTGTTTCCTCTCTCTCTGTCCCTCTCTCTGTTTCTCTGTCCCTCGTCTTCTTTTCCATGCTCTCCTATTCTCTCTCGTTCGCCGCTTCTTTTGTCAGTTGGTAGACGCGCCGCGCCAAAGCGATATTAAAAACTGGCGCGCGGCAATAAAGCTAACTGCTCGCACACGTACGAGTCGCGCCATTACGTAAAATAAAATTTACATCATCCGCTACTCTTCTTTTCTCTTAATATCGCGCTATCGCACTATTTCTAGGCATTATCCAAGTTTTTACCTTCATGATAATGTTATCTTAATGATAACGTTTAAGAAATTCAAAAGTTCGTTCATACTGTCAAAGTAGTTAAAATACTTAGGATGGATATAAATAACGATTTTATATAATTAATTTGACACAGTAAAAATTATACTCTTAATCTTACAGTATATCAATTGAAAATAAAACAAAGTACCAACCGTATGAATAAAAAAAATTAAATTTTGAAAATTTTGAGTTTTACAGTATCAATTGATATCAGTATGGGTTATGGGAGATAGATAGGTTAGTGTTATTTGAGCTAGAACGATCTTTAATATAAAATATACGTATACTGTACTGTCTTCTTATTACAAGGGACGTAGCTGCCTGACTGGCAGACTGGGGTGAGCCTGATATTACGCAGCGAGTGGTGACGCGGGAGAAACCCTCGTATTTAAATACATCGCAAGAGATGGAAATGTATTTAGACGACAGCTCTCCTGAAAGGAAAATAATTTGACATATTTTAAAAGTTGGAATATCGCTCGAACTTCTAAAGCCGACGGGTTTGAACCCGAGCCGCTTTTCCAGGCAGGACCAGGTTCTTGGCCGTTGGCTGCAGACTGGCGAAGTACAGGCGTGCCGGGAGTAGAGAAGGTGGTGTGGAGGTGAACGAGAAGGAGAGCGAGGATACGACGTTGAACGTGGGAACCTAGGGTAATAGAAGTGGAGGATGAGGATCAGAGAGTGAGTGAGTTTGGGGTAGGGAAGCCCAAGCAATTTTAAAGCGATTTTTACCGAAATAAGTTTACGTTAATTGAGGGCTTATCAAAGGACTCGGTGCGAATCGTTTTCTATGGATTCCTCTATCCCTAACCTTACTTTCTTTTTCTCCCTTTCGCGCCTCCCCCCTCCCCCCTGATGGTTCTCACTCTATTCCGAGACCTTAGAGAATTTCTATTACACCCCATCTCATGTTGGTCTCGAGCGTCGATCTTGAAAACACCTTCTGTGTCACGAGGATCTGCCGTGTCTTTTCGTATATATACGTAACCTCAATGTTCCAACGTTATTTAGTTCATGCACCGGAACGCCAGGTGTCACCCAGATCGCATTTAGAGACCGCACCAAACGGTCGAGAGATCGCACCAAAGAGACGAAGATCAGCGGGGTAGAATAACTGCAGGTTGGCAGACGCGAGGTTATACCAAGGAAGGACGCCAAGTCGTGGAAGTTTATCTTCATTCCGGCGGGCGTAAAAATAACGAACGTAGAAACTGGCAGGGGTAGCGATTCCTATAACCAGCCCGAAGCCGTGTACGCGCCGCGGCATGAATATTGCCAATTTACGGGTAGAGAAACGTACGGTTCTTGCCTAACCCAAGCTAAACCAACTTAACCTCACCTCACTTCAGTTTCCCTCGGTTCCAGCTCCGCCGCCTCCTGCTTTACCACCCAGTCTCACGTTGCCTCACCTCAGCTTCACATACATATAACGTTCAACTTGCGTCCCCTGCTCAAGCTCAGCTCCTGGTGCTCCACCCTCCGTCTTTTTCCTCTTTTCCCACTTTTTCCCTCCCTCCCTCCCTCCCCCCTCTCTCTCTCTTTCTCTCTTTCTGCCTCTCGCGAATACTCGCGTTCCGTAACCAGTACGTTGCAAGTACAACGTAGAAAGAGAGAGAGAGAGAGAGAGAGAGAGAGAGAGAGAGAGAGAGGGGGGGGGGAGAGAGAGAGATAGGTCGAGTCTCAACGTAGGAAGCAGAGCGGTACCAAGAGGGATAGAAAGAAAGAGATTGGGTAACGGAGGGCGCTTGACGCGATATTGGAAAATGGCGTCGATGTGTGCGGAGGGTAGCACAGAAACCTCGACCCACCCTCCTCCACCTCCTCTCACCCAGAGCCACCCTTTCGGGAGGGCAGAGAGGACTCCGAGGAGTGGGGAAAAATAAAATAAATTGCCCAACATATCCAATAAGGTGGCAGAGCCGTTGCCTAGGCGACGCCGGCTCTCTCTCCGCGCTCTATTTTATTTTTTCGAGCCGGGAGCGTAGTCTTTTATTTTTTTTATTACTTTTTACTCCTTTCCTCCTTTTTTCTCTAACCTCCTACGTATGCGTATACGTGTACATGACTATCTCTATTATGTGCATATACATATATATACAAAATATGTTCAACTATTTCTCGCTCTTTTTCTCTTTCACGTTGGCAGCCCTTGGTCAAAAATACATATAGCGAAGCATCTCACTCTTGTGTACGAACCTTTACTAAGCCATTAAAGCGTATGACGTGGTTCACGTTACCTGGTACCACTGAAAGATAAGAGTAACGATAGCAACAATAAAGTCGCGTTCATCAGAAGCTGCAGTTGCGATAGGGGACACGTCTCCGTATGTACTTGGACACACACACACACGCACACACACACACAAACACACACACACACATGTGCACACGCGTGGCTCTTCGGCGCCGGGCAAATTGCCGGTCATTCCTTTTTGGCCCTGTTGCAAAAATTGGCAAAGGCAGCCTACACGCCTCCTGCAATATGTAAAATAATGATGGCCGCCTGAAAGGAATGCATAATGAGATCTCGGCACGGTGCGTGGTAGAAAGACAGTGGTAGAACAGCGAGATAGAACTGAATAAGCAGAGGAAAGAGGAGTATGGAGACAATAATGTAGGTGGAGATGGAAAATGCGGAGGATAGAAAAAAGAGAGAATGAAAAAAAAGGAAATGCATCAAAAGAAGCGAATAACTAAAGAGAAGGAAGAATAAGCTGGGGCATAAATAGGAACGATTAGTCATCCTCGTGTACGTGTTCACATGTCCTGTCCACCCACATGGCCACTTCTTTTTCTTCTTCACTGATTCACCGTGTTACGGATGCTGTTTTATTCTTATCATTATTATCGTCCTTATTATATTCTCATATAGGAAACTACTACTCGGTGACCTTTGGACTTTCGTGAAATTACCTAAATCTACATTAACCCCAAACTGATCTCACCTGACCTTACTCCATTACCTGTCGCTGTTAACTCGAGCGATATTCCTCGCGTGCCACTCACAGTGGGCAGTACCCTAGTTCCCTCCCACAGTCGGGAAATAGTCGGGAATTAACTGTTGATTGCTGACCCCTGGACATAGCGGTTTTAACGAGTATCAAGACTCCGCGTATGTACTTAGGCCTTAAGTGCAGATACGAGAATCATGTCGAGATGAGTTAATTATGTCCAGGTGGTATTTCTTTGTTTATTGGGATTAGCAAAGTAGTATCTTGGAATTAGGTGCAGGTCGTAGTTGGCTAGGCTAACCAAGTGCCCCTCTCGTTACTCGTGAATATACAGTGGGTAGCGCTTAAAGCGCGGTCCTATTACACGCGGTGGTTAAGATGTAAGATAATAAATTCATGCCCGGGGATCCTGTTTTCATATGGAGCAAGATCATTAGATAATTTATGCTCTTTTAAGTGATAATTGATGAGATGAACATTGCTTGACTTGCAGCGTGACTCTAACCTAACTCTAACCCCATGTGCGGAATCAGGCGACGCGCAGTTTATTAAGGGTACGTTGACACTTATGGCTTGATGAGTGAATTGTCCAGCGTCAATTTTTACCGGGGAACCGTTAGGTGATGAACAGTTTGGATGATCCTGAATATCCTGCATATGGTTATACGGTGAATTTGACACGTGTGCCTGGACTCATTTGGGTTCATGCGTGGTTAAGGGTGGCTATAGGAAAACCACGCCTCGTGCAGGGTACCGCTTTCAAGATACGTCGTCAGGATAAAGAATGCTAGCTTCCGATTGGTCTGTGCCCCACATATATACCACCCTCGATCGCAACCCCGCGTTCTTACTATATTTAGGGGTGCCTACTTCCCTCTTGTGTCTACTTTCATGTATGTATCCGCCTTTCGCTGAATTTATATGTCTCGCTTGTACACCCTCGATGTCTGTATCTCTCTCTCTCTCTCTCTCTCTCTCTCTCTCTCTCTCTCTCTCTCTCTCTCTCTCTCTCTCTCTCTCTCTCT
>JASANN010000205.1:597486-610968 GCA_031762395.1 Calameuta pygmaea | reverse complement strand
CTCTCTCTCTCTCTCTCTCTCTCTCTCTCTCTCTCTCTCTCTCTCTCTCTCTCTCTCTCTCTCTCTCTCCCTCCCCCTCTCTCCCTCCCCCTCTCTCCCTCTATCTCTCCCTCTTTATTCCCTGCACTCCCACTAGTATCTGTGTGTCTGTCGGCCAGCAATCCCTATAGCGAGAAAGAGAAAAAATAAAATGCCAAAGAAAAGGTACACGTATACAGATACCTACCGTACACGGGTTACAAATAGAAACGCCTAGACGCTCTGAAGGGAGAATCAGAGAATGAAATATTTTTTTCGAAATATCAAAGCCCAGCAAAAAATTGTGTCTATATTGTTCATAATGTATGTAAGCATATATATATATAAGGTTCAAGTCCTCAGTATAGGATAACGGCCATGATGCACGGCAGTCTCTGAAGGATATCGATGGGTAGGATCATAAATTAAATTCGCTACCCTCCATCTTCCTATAAACCTTCATTTCTCTTTCTCTTCATCCCTTCCAATCTTTCTGCTCGTAGGACAACCTGTACCACCTAGCACTATACCTACCTACGGACACCCTTGAACCTCCTCGTTCTGGAATATTTACCATAAAATTGAATTTGTTATAACGAGTGGAAACCGATCTTGAGCATGATGCTTACAGATGAGTGAGTTTCTTGATCGGTCAAGGTGAAATTCATCGTAGATGATTCGTGCTTCTGATTGGTCGTGCAAAAGGTGATGACAGTAGGATTGTTTCTGCTTGGGGATTAAAATTGAGACTAGGGCCTGAGTTGAGATTTGTACGCGTCATTAAGAATCATAAATCTAAGAGAATCGGCAAAATCGACGCGATTATTCAAACGAAACGGCTAACGAGATTTCCGCCAATCATGAAGGAGCTTAACGACACGATTACTTGGTTGAATCGTGTCGAACGCCATTTTGATTTATCGTTGTATATTGAGAATTCTCTTTTCTTTCTGTTGTAGCTGTATATGAAAAGAACAATGGGAATTTATGGATATTGATTTAGTTTGGCAATCGATAATATTCGTAGGTTTAAATGTCACTTGTATACCTATATATTTTTATTATATTTGGTATATCATTATAATGCGAATATAAACCCGCAAAATATATTTTATCGGTCTCACCGCCGCTATTCTTATTTCTTAACCCATTTGTATCACGCAGAAAAGTTAATAATGATAATTGCCGAGCAAAATGCGTACACATATGCGCTAATGATGCAAATGGGTTAAGCGAGTTCTCATGCATAATATGAATATTTCACTGATATAAAGTTTCAATGTTTATTTATCCAAGCTTTTCCAAAGTGCTTGTGCGAGTGCCCGTTAAGCACGCTTTGCCGAGCAAAGGAGTATTTCCAAAAAATGATAGATTATAAAAGAAATTAAATTTGAATCGATATAAAAAAGAAACCGGAGCTCATACGATAAGGGGTTTCAGTGATGGCGTTGAAGTATTCGTAATGGAAATATGGTAAGAAATCTTCTTCTTGGGGTTGAGGAAATAGGGGACGTACGGTGATTTCTTGGCTGGTTGGAAAAACAGGATTTTCCGTGACCGTCGGCGCGTGGGGTTGAGGATTCACGAGGGGGTTGGTTGGCAAAGCAACTTTCGGATTTTCAACCCTCCGGGCGCCTTGGAATCAAAGGAGTCAAAAGAGCTTTTCCAGGACCCTCCGTTTTCATCCCTCCTATAGCTATAACTTGGCTCTTCGTCCTTTCCACCACCCTGGACAGATTGAACTTCTTTTTCCGGCTTGGAGTTTCCCTATTACTTCGAATTTATCCCTCTGCAATCACCATCCCCCCAGGCTCAAGGATGGCTGATGAGACATGTGCACCCGAAAAGATATCGGCACTTCTCATACCGAAACCATGCTAGGAGGGATGAAAATATACATAACGAGGAATTAAAATTTAAAAATGACGTCATGATTTATTATATACCTATAAATGATAAAACAGTCAACCCTTAAAATAATGTTCGTTATTTGAATAGAAAAAAAAAGACGCGCCAAGCGGAAGACAGCGTCTCAGGATAACGACGAGTTAAAGGCGTCTCATTAGTACCTCCACTTTAAAGGAACTTTCCCTGTCCAGGCCTCACCCTTGACTGACTCCTAAGTAAAAATCAATAATTCCTTTATCGTACAAATTAACGTTAAGCATATTCCACCCTCGTGCACGGAGTCCCGCCGAACGTTACACCGTTTCCTGCTTCCCTGCGCTGCATAATATCACAAGTGCCTTTGCGAACCAGCCCTTATGAGCGTCCCTCTACATACCACCGAGTCAGCCCCTAATTTTCCACTTCATGATACACTCCTGCAACCCCTAAGCAGCATGGCTATCATGGATAGAAAGAGAAAATGAGTAAACGGAGTAAATAAGAAGTAGTAATAATAGGGGTAAATGGGGCCTCATGTAATTCTGCACGAGCATATCTGGGGGGACTTGTACGACCAAAAGTTACTGCAGTGGGATAAGAATCGTCCTTATGAATATACATCAAGTAGATTCGGTATGCGTTTAACCAGACTTATTGTTAACCTCCTATCGGACATCATTTAAAGGTTGGAGACGGTGAAAAAATTCATCGTTGGCTGGAAATTCCGTAGACGAAAAACAAAGAAAAAAAAACGACAATTATGCCAAGACTGTTGAGTTACAAGGGTTGGTAAATATGACGTTCTTGAGGAAATTACTGGACCCTCGCCGATAGGGCTACAGGGTCCGGTAGTCTGCACTATTTCATTCTGATAACTCGTTCGCCATTTATTATATGGTTTACCCAGCCACGTTGGAATTATTTAACAACTTCTGCCAAGACACGCAACCACCTTAATTTTCGAGATTCCCGTCGTGAAAAATAGTTGCAGTTTTACTGTACTTGGTATTATATTGCTTTTTTTTTATGTTAGATCCCTCAACAAGTTAGCAAGTTCAGTTTAGGTAATAATTAAATACTGTTACCCAAGTTCGTGTGTTTTAATTAGTAATTTTCATTGTTGCACCCTTAATTAAATTAATGACGTTCGTTACTCTATATCTCCATAGTAATGCATCCTTCGTCTTTCTGTTTCAGGTATGGAACTAAGAGGAAGTAAATGAGAACACTTTTCGAGGAGGGTTGTAGAATAATATGACCTTGAGTAACGTTATTCCACCCCTAGCGCGTTAACCCTTTCCAAGACGCGGAATCACCACCAACCATCCCCCTTTTCTCGCAGCGCCGTATAATTGATCGGCTCTAACGAGTTAAAGGGGCCGTATCGGGCTACTCGGTAACGAATTAAAGTCTTCTGGGTCATCGGCCTTGACAAGTAGCGCCATCGGTCGGGAAAGTGTCTTCAGAACTTGGTCGCTGATTGCAAATTAGTTAAAGCCGATGCTACCAGCTCTAAGAAACGGTATAGTATGTATAAGCCAATTATACACGGTTACGTAAGGATCACTAAAGAGATTCAGTACAGATTTGCCAATCAAAGAACGACTGTCAATTGGATCAGTTTATATTGAACGATCGTAACGCCCCGTTGTGGAAGATGCTGGAAACTAAAAGTTAAAAAAAATAGAATCCTGTAAACTCCAAACGTCAAATTTTGGAGAGTCTCAACTAAAAACAGCACAACGGTACAGGTATCTGTACATGGAACAAAAAAAATGGCGATTCATCCTTACAGTGAGCATATATTGTATTATTCAAAAAATAATTAACTGTCAAAAATAGTTGACGTGTCAGTTAGTAATTTTGTTAAAATATTTTTCTATTAAAAAAATCTCTAGTGTCTCTCTCAGTCCTCAACAATACGTCATCACATTCCAAAAGAATTGAATGGCACATTTACATGTCACAGAACGAATCTCCGTACTGACTCACTCCGTATGAAATGATTTGAGTGGTACGTTTGTGACTGAAAGTACGAGAAGAGGAAGTGCAGCAGGACAAAGAAGAAGCGGAGAAAGAGAAAAGAGAAACGGAAGCAGAAGGGGATGGCAACGGTGGTGGGTTTTCAATTTGCAAAGAAATGAAGAGGAGCCCGACATGAGAATATGGCCGACGGGAAGAAGAAAAGCCGCGCTCGCGTTAGATAAAAAAAGAAAGGGAAAGGAAAGACAGTGAAGGAGGAGTCTTCCGCTGTCTTCGGCGTATTCCCTGGGGAAATTATTGACAGTCAGCGAGGAAATGACGTCGTAAATACCAGCGGAGATGCGAGCAGCGGAACACCCCCTTTCCCACCCCTTAGACAACCCACTCCTTACCTTCTCTCTTCCATACAAGAACCCCCTTCGCTCGTGGCCCCCTCAACCTTCAAATTCCACTTCCACTGCTAATCCAACCTCTCAACTTCCCTTCATTGCATCAGTTTATACATGTGGTTATATGTCAGTTGGGAACCCTGTGGCCGATATCCCAGATCTGAATAACAATAAAAATATCGAAGAAATATCTCTTTGATTGGTTCCTCCTTCGTGATAGAATATTGTTAAATGTCGAAATTACACTTGTGATTTTATCGTTGCTCTTTACTTTATTTTCCTATGGATCGAATGCTCGGAGCTCTTTATTGGAGAAATAAACGAGACTCTCCCTAAGGGAAGCCACCCTTGCGAGGGTTTTAATAGTTTTACAGTTCTGTGAGCCTGGTACAAGCTGTCTTTATTATTTTTCTTGGCAGCATCATGTCTTCTTGTTTCTTATTGCTGTCAATACGGGCCAATTGAATGGATAAAGAAAGCAAATAATCTCGTAGTAGCCTGTAAGTTTTCATATTTTAACAGCCCCAGCATAAATATACAGCTGTTATGTTATATTGAATTTTTCAATTTCGTAATGTCAATTTCTGCTACACGTATTTGGATACGAGGTATTTCTCGCATCTCGTGAAATGTAATAGGGAATGATAAGATCCAGGAAGTACAAGAGGAAAGTAATCAAAAATGGAAACGCCCGGTTGTAGCACAATATCCAAAATAACCCTCAATGCGCGCGAGTTTCAATCCTACATTTTGCTCTTACTTCTGTGACCTCTTCATCCCTTTCAGTCGGCAAGTCCCATTTCATAGATGTTGGGGGGGGGGGGGGGTGGAAAGAATTTCTGAAAAAGAGCAGGGCTGCTGCGCCGTTACAATATTTACGCGACGATATTCTACCTCGGCGGTGGTATGTATAGGGTAGCTTTCGTTTTCTTTTTCTTTTCTTTTCTTTTCTTTCGACCTTCGTCGCTTCCTTGTAGCTTTGTAACACTCGAGATGGTGGCGCCTTCTTCTTCTTCTTCTTCTTACTGGAGGTGGAGCAGGAACCGTTATTCGGCGAAACAATTCGCCTTTTTGCTTGGCAGCATCAAAGAAAGGGGAACTCGTAATAAAAAACGGGTGAGATGGTGAGTGAAGGTGGTTGGAGTTGGGCGGCAGTAGGTGGCAGTGCTGTCGCTATTCCTGGCTCTGTTGCTGAAAGAGAAGAAAATAGTGGAGGAAGGAGTCGCTTCGGGAGGATTCGCAAGGGGACAGTAGTTATAATAAATTTGTCCGGGCTTAAGAAGCGGAAACAGTTCAGAGCTGCAAGGGACTAAGGATGTGCTTATCGTTGCCTTTATTCAAATGGGAGATGCTACAAGGAGATGCTGGCTCGCTACGTGGACCTGGAGTGATTGTCAGAGCTCCTTTCATTGAAACGAAGGTGACTGAAGTGGTTCTAAGATCAGGTCCTCTTAGAATGACGAAATGGAATGTGTACTATTACACGATGAACTTTTGAGGAACCAAAATTTTACTTTGATGAAAATGACTTTTCATGTAGTGGAGCTGATTGCGACTCTTGTGAAATTAAGGCCCAATTTTGATTTGGCAAAATAATATGTAGGTATTATAAAACAGATCTAATCTCGCTGCACTTTACTTAAGGGATTCATTTGGATCAGATAGGAATGGCAGTAAGATACCAGCTTCAGTATCTGGTTTCGCAGGTGCAAATTGGGCCTTGTGCTTTACGAGACAACCACTCGAGGGCCCTTGAGATATTCTTCTTGCAGAAAACGATGCTACGTCTCAGATACGAACTCGAAGAGCTTGTCGTGATAAGGCATACATTTAGAGACGCAGAATCGAGGCAACATTCAATGTTCACAAAATGGGATCGACGCTTTACGAGACCACATGCCCAGATATAAAGATGGCTCCGGGCCTACTGAGAAACTTTAGTGACTTTTGGCTTTAGGATGGTATTAAAGGAACAGGTCGATTTACGGCTTAATTAATGCACGACTGTAAAAAATCTCGATTCTAAAGGATCTTAAATACGACCCGAGGCCTCATGGGGCCTGCAATGGTCCATTTATGGCTTTCTATAGTTCAACGACCCGTACCAAGTCGTAATATCTGTTTATCTGCGCCATTTTTCTTTCTCTGGAACTCTAAAGAAATTTAAGAACTCACCCCCACCTTTCACCCTTCCTCTAAAGGGATGACGCGACTTCAGTCTATGTACTTTGCGTTATAGGTTTTTGTATTATCTGTGACATAATATGGAACTTATCTTCCGGCATTATGTCGGCTTACTGTCGACACTACCGTACTGGTACGAGGGCTGGATTCTACCAGAGAGGGTTGATTCTCGCGACCGCGGCTTTCTTCCCGCAAATCCTTTCGTGGAAAGCTTAGTCACATCCTACAAGCCATCCCCATGGATCTTACTGTTTCCATGTAGACTATTTCATTCTTAAGCCACCCCCATATAATCCAAAACCTACCTCATGCACCGTGCTTCTGATAGTCCGTAGCGAATCATGAGGTAAGTCCCTGAATATTCAACCCTTAGTCCCCTAACGCTTTGGATCCTCCCAATAACTCTTGACTACAAATTTTTTCTCCTAAATTCACACAGAACACGCAAGCATCCCTCTAACCGTCCCTTCGCGAATCATCGCGAGACCCGACAATGCATCCTTCACAAGGGATGACTGTGCGCGAGATAGTAAATTCGTCTTAGGGGTAGCTGTTATTGATTCTAATGACATTTCGTGCCGAGGGCATCAGCAGGGTGTAATTGATATCCAGATACAGGATACACGCCAGGGGTTGTACGGGATGAGAGCGAGGTGGTCGCCAGTTACCGGGTGATGAAGATCAGGGGGCAGGGGTCGCAGAACGAACAGTGTACGCGCTTCTGTGAAAATCGATATTCTCATTTTCATCTCTTTCATTCAAATTAAGGGCGCGTGCAAACAACCCTAAGACATCGCAGAGACAGGTCGTCACGTAGAACGTTCGTCGCGACGTACCTAGGAACCCTCCGCCTGCTAAAATGGGCCTTAGGGGCTGAATGAGATACTCGCCGCTGGATACCAAGGGGTAGTTCTCGCGATTACGGTCTGGCAAGGGTTGCTATTATTCGCGTGGGTATGAAAACACACGTTTCCATACAATATTGAGGAACTCACATGTTCTTCGTATCATTTAGCATTTGACAATGCTTTGAATCAATTGTATAAAGATTTAATCAGTTTGTCTGAGTTTCAATTTGAATTTGCCCTTTTTAAATTTATGTAACGTAACAATCCTAGTCATAGTTAGTAAACCATTAGAACTTGACATACGTGACATATATTCGCTGATATCAATGAATTTCCTGAAAGCTAAATTAATTTTACTGTCACTACCTAGATCAGTCTCTAAAATTGTACTGGTGGTAATTACATAAAAAGTTAAGACCCTGAAAATTTTCTAAGGCGAACATCTAAAAGTATGTATAAAGTGAAGAAAATTAAAGTGCGAGATAACCATCTTATAACGCGTGAGAAAGAGAAAGGGACCAAGAGCGAATCCGTCAAAAGGGATAAAAGGTGAAAGAGAAATAGAGAACGAAGAACGACATCAAAATGTAAAATGTATCGTAGCTGGTGGTGCGTCAGGTGGTTTGGTTCTTGGTTTCCCACGGGCTCGGGCCTCTATTATATCATTCGACATCACAATGCACGTCGAGGAGGAGAGCAGTCCGCTCGATCGAGGTAAAAGGGAACTCGAAGAAGGGTGTAAGTGCCGAAGATGGTATAGGGATGGCATGACGGAGTAGGGGGTAAAGGGGTATAGGTGGGGAAAAATGAAGAAACAGGCAAAAAGAGAAAGAGAGAAATATAGGTGACGTAGGCAGATCGAGCCGGTGTTGGTTTGTCCTTGCGTTATTTAGGAGAGTATAGAGTCGAGAAACTGAGTCATGACAGTATCTTAAAGAGGCCTGCAGGCCTTGGCACGCAAGCTAACGTGCGTCCCAAATTCGATGAGGAGAACCTCAGGCCCAGTGCTAATGACTGGGCCGATCCCGGTAGCCTCATCTACCCTCGTATATCATGAATAATTTGTACATACGATTCCTGCATCTCGTTACCCCTTTTCGAGGTGAGTTTAAGGCCCAACTTAAAAGTAGGCCAGTCGTACTCACTGCGAGGATCATTGGTCTTCCTGTCTTTTTGCCGAAGAATGTGTTTACGTCCCCGGAAGATGTGTGAGAGTAATGCGAGAAATACATTAAAATTGAAGTGGTAATATAAATTATTAAGACTTATTTCGTTTAAGGCCCAATTGCGATTTATTAAGTTTTTACAGTTCACGAATGGATAATATAGTTTATCAGGTAATATCGATCGATCCTTAAGGCGGTTGAAGTTATCGCGTTCATCTGGAAAGAGTAACCGGTTGCTCGGATAAACGTCGCAATTTTTTGCTCTTCCTCAGTCTCCGTCGCACTCTAATGTTTACTGGAACTTCAAATCACTTCGAGGCTGTATGGTTCTTGTTACGAGTTATGTGATGGCATTCTTATGTCAGTTCGGAAAGTACGAGAATTGTGGGATTCCCGGTAAGTTTTTTTTTTAATAAGTGAAGGATTCAGCAATTGGGACCGAGCATAAGAATCTCAATAACGATCACGCACGACCTCTTTCTGTACATATTTTACTGAGAAGTGAAATTTTTACGAGCGTTACGTTTTCGTGATTGTTCGAAATTTCGCATGACAATCGGCGATGACATCAATATCCATATTCGTGACTTGGGCCCGTTGCATGATACCTTTGTCCGAGAGGGCGGTCCCCATTTCCCTTTCCCACAGTTGCGACCGTTCTGGAACCTGTAATCTTATGAAAGTTCCTGAATGATTTTCCAAACGGACCCATGAATCGAAAGGATCAACATGCTGATAGGGCCTATAGAATTGAATCGATATCGTTTAATGTACTCGCAGGAGAATAATGAGAAACGGTCTATTTACTTGTCAGTTACGAGAACTCTATATAAAAAGGCGGTAACCAAGATACTGACGCCGTACGATGACTGGGTATTGTTCCATGAGGCTGACGAGAAAGGGTCTAAGGCCCAAAAGGATAATTGGTCTTGTCATGGCAGGACAAAGTGTCTTAAACGGTAGGACGGGCCGTTGACTTTCCTGTTTGGTTTTATACAACCTGTACGTTTTCTCCGTACCTGGAAGTTACCTCGCAGGGAACCTTCATTGTGAGCAGCAGTCGATGCGTGGAAGACAAGGTATGACCAATGCGACTAAATGGGACCAGAGAGACAGTGGGCCCCGTCATTTCGGTTTCCATTCGTGCGGAACTCTGTTGGGTTGTAAGATCGAGTCCGTTTAATGGGCTTCTAGGGCAAAACAAATGCGGATAAAGAAAACATTGTCAGAATATAAAAAATAAATAAGAACTGAGGAAAGGCCCAAAAAATCATAATAACTTTAAAAAAGGTATCAATCTATCGATGATATTGGTCTATCGTTACGCTACTAACCAATAGTAGTTTAGTGGTAGAAATGGGCAGTATTAGCCCTGTCGAAGAGATACCAAATCTGTCCGTGCCCATGGCTCAATTATCAACCGGTCGATCAGGACCACGTATAAATCGCCGGCTCTCCGGGGCCTTATTTCATTTATCGGAATAATCGTAGAGGTCCAGTCGACCTCGCTGGATCATTCTAGCGACCAGCGATCGGGACCGATTCAGATGCAAATGAGACGATGCTAACATCTTCCTCGTTTATGCTGGCTAGAAGCAGTGGGAGGGGAAGATGAGGAAGATGGGGCCTTATAGGAGAGTGTGGTAGGAAGATATGAGGTAGGAGTCGGCGATAAAGTAAAAGAAGGAGGGATAGTAGAAGGTGAAGGTACCTCACCTCCATCGAGCAAACTCATTAGACATACTGGACATGTCAGTCTCTCTTGGGACCTAACGTCTCCATGAGACCCCGGGCGGGTCTCAATCCCAGCGGTAGTTTACCGTCTTTCTTGGCACTATAGAAGCAGCAACGCGAGGCTTCGGGAGAGATTCTACAAAAAATCCATGAACTTCGAGAAAGACTTTTTCCTAGAAAAATACGGGATCCTATTGACGTTTCATGCCTAAGTCCCAAAAATTGTGACACCGCGCTGATGGCAACCAGTGTAACCGGAAACCTGCCGAGAGCGGGCCTCTAATTCTTTTTTAGGTAAAATAATATTAGGGAACACGTGCTGCGAACATGAGACTTTCGCGTTGTGTGAAAATCTAGGAGCTGAGTCCGATCGACCCCCCCCCCCCAAACATCATTTCTCAACGGTCCCATTGCGGTATTAGTTTCAGGCCCTCTTCGTCCTGTCCTCATACCATCTTTGACTTTTCGATACTATTTTTCTTCTTTTATCATCGAACAACGCTTCATTCAACGTTACTTCCTATCACGGAAACGCTGATTAATTTATTATAAATTATATATTCTACGCGCGTATCTATTTAAAATTTCAAAAATTCTCGATCGAATCGCTGAATAGTGTCGTGGCACGGGACTATATGTTTCGGGCGCATTTTCATTGCGGCGTGATCGATGGCCCTTCGTGACCCTACGCGCAATCAGAAGCACTCCGACGAGCCATTGCGGCTCATACAAAGACACTGCAGGACGTATTGTCCCCAGAAAGGGAGGTTTTTGAGAGCGAGCCCTTTGAAGAGACTCACCCCTACCAGTCAGTATGAAGAAATAGAAGTATAGGTCCGTAGATATAGGTATATATACGACTGAAAAAAAGAGAAAAGGGCCGAAGGTTTTTTGCATCGAGTATAATACGTCATAATGGAGAAAATATTACTGGTTTCTAGAGACACAATGAGTTACACATATGCATATGTACATATGACAATTCTATATTTTTTAAAATCCACCTTAATATCCATTATAGATCCCATTGATACTACGTGAGTCATTTTGATTGGCAGATTACGGAAAGTGATTCGTGCTGCACCCATGAAAAGTTTCGTGATCGCGATGCTGTTCCCAGTGGATACTGAGGGCATAAGGGCCCAAACGGAACCCCATAAATGGCCGGGAGTTAGAGCCAATTAAAAACTAACGGACAGAGACGATGCGGCAGTTTGGTCTGTGGGACTTGAAGAGGCTCAGCACGGACCCGGCATTAACACTAAACTGTTTTATCTCGACGGCTGATCGCGATCCGGAGATACCTCGTATGAATATGTAAATGACAGGGTTCTATTAGATTAGGAGTTTTATTTCTGTGCCCTTTTTATCCCCGTTCTTGTCCTTCCTGGCATACTTGTTCTTCATTCTTTGGTTCTTATCCACATCGTCATCCTCAGAGCTATCAGTATCATCGGAATCATCACTGTGATTGACTCATTAATGAAACGACTACAGACATTCTTGCCTCGAACTGCAACTAAAAATGTTCGTCACTCTGTATATATCCAGAAATTTTACGTTCATCATCAACATTAAGATTACGCAAATGGATCCATTTACAAATTACTTGCTCATAGGAATGGACTGGTCCCACTTGATCCGGATCTAAAATATAGTAGGAATATGAACGTGAAGCTTTTCTACATCACATCGTATTTAACGTTCTTTTCACGGTTCATTGACACGAGAAGTAAATCAAGGCCCACGCGGTCCTATTTTTGGGACCGGTCGCTCTGTATATCCAAGAGTCGCAGCATGGGGCATACTTTTTTTAGCCTTGAAGACATCTAGGGGAGGCCTCAAGAGTCACATAAGCTAAATTCATAACTGAACGAAGACGGACCCAAAAATAATGAAGATATACAGCAGTGAAAAAAGTACATTGTAAGGCCCAAAACTGTATAGCCCTCTTCATTTCTCAACCATTAAGACCAAAAGATCAAAGTTGTTGAGTGCGGCTCATATATATATAGTTATGGGATCCTAACGGGTGTATCATGAAAATCTGTAAAATCACAGGTGGCGCTCCAGTAGCACCGTTAACCATAATAATGACGGCGTTATAGCGTCGGGGTGGAAAAGGGAACATTTCATGGACTTCAACGCATCCAGGATGGAAGTTCAGCGAGTCAATCGGACATTTTCGATCATTGGCCGATCTGGTTTAAAGATAAATGATCGCACTTCCGCTTTCGAATTGATGGAGGGTGGCAGGAAAATGGCAGCGAGCCTCGAATTATTCGGATAGAGGGGCACGAACCTGCCGTTTGGATTGATAAATAGATTTTAGATATAGCTCTTCATTTATTTTTTTATTTCTGTTTTGTATTTACTTTTTTAATTATATTATCCGCATACATTTATCGTTATTTATCGTCCTCGTTTAATTAATAATCTGATCGACAACCCACGACTGATAGAAAATAGAGTCATGTTAGGCTATTACGCGGTTGTACTCCATTCTAGTTTACTTGCCTGGTCGTTATCTCTAGGGAGGCCGGCAATTATAGCGGAATCGAATAAACGATCGTGCTCGGTTCATTTGTAGAGAAGAACTAAGTGGAAAATGGTGATATTATACAATGGTTTCCGTAACCGATAGAAATTAGATTCAGGTTTATTAATACCATGTTCTCTTCTTACAGATAAGGATTCCAGCAAAGGAGCAAAAGAGCGTATAATATGCATACTGATAAAAAATATATAACGTATAAATAAATTCTAAAAAATATATAATAACCTTTTTATTTTTAAATTCTTCATTATCATTACATCCCCAAATCACTAGATATCCTTGAATCTTAAAAAAAGTGACATATCGCGAATACCGCATGAAAAACTATCCTATACTGTAAATGGTTAATGTAACAATAAGAGAAGGATTATACAAAAGCAATAAAAATAAAGCTTGAAAGAAAAAAAATACAAAACAAAAGTCCCTACCTACTACTAGTCGGCACGAGTGGTATCAATCGCTGTCAAAGGACAATCGAGAGGATGTGTTACCTGCCCTTTTCAGGTCCTGTCCTTCATTGTCGGCTTCGGCACAATGGCCATTGATCGGGTATCGATAGCCGCGAGGGGCCCTACGAGAGAGCGAGATGGAAGAGAGACTGTAGTGGATAAAGAGAGATAAATGGAAAGAGAGTAAGAAAGAGAGAGAGAGAGAGAGAGATAGAGAGAGAGAGAGAGAGAGAGAGAGAGAGAGAGAGAGAGAGAGAGAGAGAGAGA
>JASANN010000205.1:567041-592091 GCA_031762395.1 Calameuta pygmaea | reverse complement strand
TATATATATATAATAAGTATGTAAATTAAGGACTGAATTTTACAATAAATTCATCGTCAGCCATCAGTATCTCATGATACTGACATGGATGACATCGCAGTCACATGGGAAAAGAATCTAAGGAAAATGATGACCGATGCATATTCATTTTATCAGATGAAAGGCACTACATAGTATGCTAGATGGCATTCCGGAATACCCGCCGATGACGAGTTCCATTAGGCGATGTCGGAAGCTTGTCTAGTTCCGGCAAGAACAAAATAATAGTTAAAAGACGAATAAAAAGATGGATAAAGAAGCAGGTCTGAAGGATGGAGTTCATAGGTCGTTGTCGTAATGACGGTTTCTCGTATACTAGTTGGGGGGTCATCGACCCGCATAGCGCGGCCGATTTACCCTTATTTACGGTGTGAAAAAATTCGAGTAAATTGGCCGTAATTTAGTGCACAATGAGACAAGTTACAGCGACAGCTATCCCGGACTGGCTTGGAGACTCGGCCCGTGTCTCTGTCAGGGCCGTAGCGTGTTCGTTCAGTTTGTGGGTCGAGTGTCCGGCCCGAAAAATGCCGACGGGACGCATTAGGAGTAGCTACAAGAAGAGGAAAGTAAAAATAAATGTAGAGAGAGAGAGGGGGGGAGGGGGGAGAGAGAGAGAGAGAGAGAGAGGGGGGGGGCAGTGACGTAGAGGAGAATAGAGACCAGAGATGAGAATGAAAGACGAAAAAGAAAGCAGCTGGATCAGCAGAGGAAATAATAGACGCAACGAAATGATTGCTGGACAAGACAAATGGATACGATGGGCCTGGTACGTTCGGTATGCTGCCGTTGCATTTACGGGCGCAACTGCAACTGGAACTGCAACTGCAACTACGCGGCACGTATTCCGTGCGGCGCGGCAGATTCATCTCGTCGCTAATGCCCCGTGAAACGCGGCGAGGGCAACCCGGTATAAATTAAAGAGTGAAATATGTTAATGGAGTATGGCGAAGTGGATGCTGGTGAGTAAGAGAACGGGAAGAGATGCTGCTGCACTCTACAGGCTCTTCCCACTCTGTTCCTTTCCCTTTTCAAGGGTGGCGCACACCAAGACCGGATGGTATCTTGATTAAGGTGTCTGGTAGACGTTAGTCATTCGGGGCGTCGCTACTTGGAAATCGAATTTCGCGGTGATAACGTTTAAGATATCAATATGAGGAATTAATGCTGTCAATCTGGTCACGTGGCTACTCAGACACTTGCCATGGTGCAAGTCTGGGACTCTGGAGCTTAGTAAATAAAAAAAAAAATTCTGGAGCAGGCATCGAGTCTGTACTTGAAAAAAATTTTCACTTATTATATTGATTATATATAATTTTGTTTGTCAAAGCAACGAAATAGCGGCTGGTCAGCGATAAAACTATGTCACGTGGGTGTTGTCGCTTATTTGTAATACCAGTGTACAGATGTAGCAGAATATCTGACCAGGAATGAGTAATTGCGAACGTTTCCTCCGAATAATGAACCGTCACGTCCTGTCATATTTCATTACCTTCGTTTAATTATCAACCCGTCCGTATAAAGGCGAAGCGTGCACGGCAGCTGTACTCGTTCGCGCAACTACTTTCCTTTTGTCGAGAACCCGATGGCAACTGGCATCGACTTCCTCGACTTGGGGCCTCCCTGACTTAGACCGAAGTCACTACGTCTCAAGACAATGGGTCCTTCCCGGAAGGCCCCATGCCGTGACTATGTTATAACAGGGTACAAAAATTACATCGGGCCACTAGACCTCTCCTGTTGATACACCTCAAAGATCAGCGGGAGAAATGGGTATAGATCATCACAAGGCTTGAACTGGATGAAGGACACCATACGATCATCGTAACTCTTCCTCGGGCTAAGGATTCCTCTTTTTTTATTTCTCATTCTTTATTTTTTTTAGATTTGTTAACGTCTTATTTCAGGAGAAGGATAGCCATTTTATTTATGAGATAAATTCCGTAGATGAAAGGCGTGTTTCCGGAAGTGTCGAGCTTTTGTTGCGTTATAACTTGGATTATACATATGAATATTTTTACTAAGAATACACAAATCATTATTCTATGTAGAATCTGTGCGCATACCACAGTCTCTGTGAGCAGGTGCTGTAGGTGTATGGCGCGTTTCCAAAACTTTAGGTACGTACAGGGTACTAATTCTTCCCGGCCATTTGGCTGGGACCGGTCCTTTGAGAACGATAGGGATATACAACAGTTCGAAATCACCATGAGTTTTATAGTGGCCGTTAGTGAGGGCGTTAAAGAGTTACGATACCGCGAGGCCATTAAGAATATCGTCGTGTCCCTAGAAAGTCCGCGCGACTAGCTCACGAGGGCCTTAAATTATCGTCAAAGAGTTAATGTAGGGGCCCAATATTATATCGATAGTACTTACCATACGTATACGTAGTACCGTAAAAAATCAACGATATAAAACGATCTCAAAGTTTCTTCAACGAAGTTGACAACGTCAATAAATCAGACACATGCGAACCGTACCTTAATTACAGTGTCGCATAAAGTAAAACCGAATAATAATATTTTTCTAAAAAATTCCAAATAATTAATTCGTTAAGAACATAGGGAGATCCCGAGCTCATGGATCTCCACTGTCATGGCGTCTCTTTGCTACGCTGCCAATTGAGTTAGATCACTAGAAAACACGGCGGTGCGCTAAGCCGGCGGATATATGGTAATGCGATGGTGTTTAACATATGCAGCGCTAGCAGCCAGCACGTAGAACAACACCTTTATCATTAAAGGTAGCACGCCTCGACTCGGCAACATCATAGGGTGAACAGTAACGCGGTGTAATGTATTCGTTCTTACCTATCTTGGCCGTCCTGTAGCAGCGCCGGCAGCGACCTCGCAATCATCAACGGCACCACCAGTAACCTCATGGAATGTGGTTATACGGAGTTCGAATGGAAAGATGATTTCTCTTTGATCCCTCATCTTTCTGAGAGTGCCTATTGAATTTCAATACCTATACACATATACGGATGATACGTCGATTCGAATCAGGTCTAACCTTTAATCATGAGTGGAGATCACTTTAAAATTATTACGTACGTGCGGATGATATCTGGAACGATCTGTAAGATCATTGAGTGATCATAGAGCAGTGGACGGAATGACCTAATAATTTGTTGCTTCGATACATGAGAGTGATGTTGATGAAGGGTTACGATGGAATGACAATTGTTTACAGATCATTAACAGGTATGGTATGGATCACAAATGATTATGATGATTAATAGGTACGATTGGTGCTTGTAAGTCGTCGCGTTATTCTTGCTGTTGCTAGAATAATGATTTTTCATTGATTGCTGCTTTGTCAATCGATCGCTGATCATGGAATTGCGATATCATTACTCGCCACTGGTCTTTGCACATGTGTCATTAATACATCTGGTGGCATTATATACAGCTTATGTATCATTTGATGACGTATATACCCTGGAAATTTATATACGCACCTATCAATACAATCATCGTGACTTCGGATCCCAACTCCTCTCTTACGTCTCCAAGTATCATTAACATATCAAACCAAGTCGTATCCATCAAGCTCTTCTCCTCGAATCATTAATCTTCTAAATGTCATTCAATATGTATCCTACATATTGAATATCAACTCGTACCGCGTACTTGTCCAAGTCCTTGCGGGACAGCTGATTATAATGTATATGCAAATAAAGAAAGTTCATCATTAAAGAAATCATCGATGACCTTAAAAAAATAATGATAGCAGATCAGTCGTGTCGTGAATACATTAAATTTTGCATATCCTTAATCGCCGTTTTATCACTGTCTTTATAAAGTCCTATGGAATTTCATGGTCAAGTCATTAAGCGATCATTAGGACGACAAAGTAAAAGCGTAACTCGTGTCGCTACATTATACTCGAATACCGTGCACCGCGAAGAGTCCGTCGTTCAGTGTGTACGGGCCATAACTCGAGGCGTTAACGAGGCAGGTCTTGCGATGCAGTTTCTGTGGCTATTTCCATCTCTTCGTATCGCAACGTCCTTCTCGTTGCGTTTCTTGCTTTCTTGATTTTGAAATAGTCGATACTCACTTGAAGCTTTGAAAAATAAGTCTTGCGACATAGTCGCATTCTTAAGAACATTCTAGAACGTTCCAGTACGCTCTACTGTTATCATACAGACGCTACCTTTAAGGTCGTTCTATGTATTATATATATGATATATATACAATGGTACCAATTCTTAATACAACACAATAGGAATATATTAATAGTCGAATGAGATCAGTTCAGACTTCTGGAATCTCGCGCGACAATATGCTCAATTCTTTGTTCAGTCATCGAGCACGCATTGTTCTCCTTATGTTTTTCTATGAATATACATACAATGGATACATGGTTCTTGAAAAGGATACAGCTACGAAGTATTAGTACACCGAATGTCAACGATTTAAGATGACCCCGAGGACTTTCCTGTTCCGGGGTTTGATGACAAGAAGGTGGGTTTAACACGTAGGCGACGTTTGCGACTCATGATGGTCAATGTTTGACTCTACGGATGGGTTTACATAGAAAGGTGCCAAAAAGCCAACGTACGTACGTTTATCGTTGTTCATGCGGGTGCGTCTTTACGATCGACAAACACACGACAGAGGCCTCTGTGTCGTGAATGTCTATTAATGAGTCCCCATGGAAAATTATATCCTTCGTAATTTAACGCTCCCATCGAAACCTATTAAAATACGTATGTTAATGAAAATAAATACCCAAGTCTGTTATAATTGCTAAATCAAATTTTTTTTTCCCCCTACAGTTTACATAACATATATGTACAGTCTCAGTATGTAGTATCTATCGTAAGTACAGACACTGCCAAATATACATAAGACCAATGGATGCTTCTATGAGATAAATTATATTGATTTTGAATGCTACCATTCAAGTTAACTTCAACTTCTCCGTGTCCGCTAATTGAAGATGTGCACGTATGGGATGCTGTATACGGATAGATTCAAGAAGCCTCAGTTCGTTTCAAACAGATCGCATACCTCAGTTTATCGTTTGGCAGCTAACCAAGGCTTGTGTATACGATTCTTTGCTGATGGATAATACGTATGTACGTCCATACTTTCGTGATCAGCACACTTGAATTCTCAGCAGCAGATCCTTGCCAGCATCTCGAACTGCCTTAAGGTGAGTTTCGAGTGTAAAACGAAGGAGATAGAATCGCCTGTTACGGGCAGGAAATGAAAGTCGTATCTATCGGGAGGCGCGCGCACTCAAGAGAACTTCCTTGGTCCGCATACCCGAGGACGATTTTCATCGTTGATTCGTTCGATTACCGGAGAATATCTTTGAAGAAAAGTATGAGGATGATAAAACCTAGTGAAACAGACAAAAACGAAAAGTATAATGACCGGTGGACAAAACAAAAATATATAATAAATAGGAGATATTAACCACGTAGAACAGGTGCTGTATCTACACCTACAGGTATACGCATGGGTAGAAGAATGGACATTACCGATCCATTCTAATCAATGATCGACGCAGCTGCGACTGGCCGCGGACTCGTAAACGCCAATCGTCTGTGTTATAAAATCATGGATTTATATCTTGGGCCTTATAAGTAAGGTATACCTTTCCCGTAGGACGCCATTGAATTTGAATACGTTCAAACGAGTGGAGACCTCCGTGGTACTTGAAGTCCTGTCTCCTAACCAGTTTCAACTGGTCAGAATGATGTTACAGGGGTGGGGTCCGAGATGGAGGTGAGGGGTGAATAAAGGGTTCCGTGAAAGTATTGAGGAAATCAATGTTGGATAGCGTATTCACGATATTAATTATTATTATTATTGTTTTTCTCTCATCCTCCTCAGATTGTCCATACCCCTTCTCCGGTCCATTTCTCATTTAACTTCTTTTATTGGTGTGAAGTTTCCATTCCGTGAGGTGTTTTCGTTGACGCGATTACGGGAGATGTTGTTGATTAACATCGATGGGACTATTTTGCGTCCTTAAGGCTAGGGGTCTGAGTGTCATATGTGCACGTAGGTGGTGTTAAACGGTGCGAAAAGGGCGGATACGGCAGGTGGTACGACAGCTGCGAATCGCTGACGAGCTCCGCGTGGAACTGAATGTCCTAGGTTAAGATGGGGCTTTACGAGGAGGAATGATCCGTCAGTGGGAGAGGTTAGGTATGGTAATGGCGCAGCGAGCTGTAACTATTCATGACAGTTCCTTACCAATCAATGGAGTCCCATTTAGTCTCGCGTCTTATTCTTCGACGCTTTCCCGCTTAACGTATTACCCCGACGCTCGACTAGCGCATTGGAACGCCTGCGCACGTCGCATACTAACAATAAGCCTGCATTTTTAAACGGCCGCATCATCTTGTTGACACTCGGTTCGCCGGCCAAGGATAACGATGGGTTAACGCATCGTTCGTCACATTCCATCCTGGCGCATTCATACCATTTAGCTCTGGGCAGAGTGCGACCTCAGAAGGATGGAAGATGCTGAAACGCGAAAGAAAGCAGAGATGGAATGTGAAAATACAAAAGTCCCAATAGCGCCCATGCAAAATGCGAAGGCTTGGTGGGCGCGGAATGAGAATGCGGGAATAATAGAGATATATGGCACGCCGGTAAAGCCCAAAAGGGTAACCTGATTTCATACAAGAGGGAACGTACATTTGAACGTTTGGTGTTCATGCAAGTGATAGGTTCCTAGAAGGCCAGGCAGTCCTAATGATAGAATAGGCCGCTCCTTTATCTTCCTTTTCCACTCGGTATTTTCATCCGATGATAATCGGCAAGGATGCCTACGTGCTCGAGTAAGTCCCAACGGGTCTCCTTAGAGGAATACCAAGTGGAGACGACACGCAACAGTCCAGACGGTAAATAGCCTCGGATCGGTATGGACTTTTCTTGCATATTGTCATTGTGCAACTACGGAACTATTGAAAGTTCTTCGTGAACATCGAGGACGTTCGTCGATAAATAAAGCTTTGCTTTCAGATCAGCTGAATCTGCTCCGTTGCATGTTAATCGGTCGTAAATAGTCGTATGGTATAAATAAACTTCCGGTTTCTCGAAAAGAATGCCGTAGGGAGTGATTCAATGAAAAAGAAAAAAAAAAGGAAAGAAAAATAATCATTTACAGCGCCTTAATTACAAATGGCATTAATATGTAAATTCGAGTTTACGCTATCGTGAGAAATCTTAGAGAAAAATGATCTTTCCTCGCAATTCACATGGTATAATATATTATAATAATTATAGCGGAGCATTATTGGACCTCTGAGATCTGTCCGTGGACGTTTTCCATTAGTAGTTTAGGTTATTATCTCAAGACGAAGAACCAATCAGTGATACAGACTAATGTCATAGATAAGAGAAAGATCATAAGACTGCCTTTTGGGGTTCTCAAAGAAGCGAGGGAGATAGCAGGAGAGAGATGAAACGAAAATGAGGGGCCTTACTCACTCGGGCCCACACGCATGGGACACTCGGAATCCGGCAAGTATCGAAGTGGCGATAGACATTAAGATTAAGTTCCGAGCCTTTACAGCCTCTCATTTACATGCCGGTCCAGTCCAGGGATATTTTTCACTTCCGGACTCGTATCCTTATCGCCTCTTCTTCTTTCCCGCTGATCTTTCTGTGCCGCACGTGGGCCAAGGCGGCAACACATGTATATACAGAGTCCCGCGTCCGCGTCCAACCGGATACGTGGAAGTTTATCGCTGTTCCAAGAAGAGGGCGGAATCCCCTCGATTGTTGTTAGCTGATTCGATTTCACGCTCTTACCTTTTGGCGCTAGTAGGGAAAGGCGTTACTGTTCAGCCTTGGCGGGCACTGGCGAAGGGAGCCCCCACATTGTTGGTAAGTGTACTTGCTGTCATTTGTACCTGATTCATAGCTGCGCCTTGCAATTCATCATTCTACTACTATCGTAGCACAACTTATGAAAAGGAGTCACTGGCATGGCGGTGCGTTTATTCCTTTTTCTACTGTTCTCCATCGCTAGCTACAGTCGCTTCGCTAGACCAAGTCCATTGTCGTCGTGCTACGGGGGTGCTTCTTCTGTGGTTCGCAAAGTGACAGTAATGGAGTAGGTACGGAGCACGAAGAAAAGAGAGAATCCGCGTGTAATGAAAAAATAGGTCAAAGTTCACGGCACAAAATCAAGTTCTGACGCACCTGGATCAGAGATAACGGAAGTCTGTGAATCTTTCGAGATCTGCGACGCAATGTCGTTCTTTACAAGATAAGTGAAAAGGGGATGAAATTTGGATGTAGAGAATCGCATTTCCGCAGACAGAAAAAGTTCATGGTGTTCCCTGAAAAAAGCTTTCGAGCACTCCCGTTAGAGTGAGTTAGGAGTTGAGTGGAGCTGGGACGGATTAAGCATGGCAACTTTATGAAGGAGGATTAAAACTGCTAAAATTAATTTGCGTAATTGCAGTCGGAGGCACCCTGGCTACGAATGGTAAGACCGCTTGGAAGGGCCTAGGGAGACGAAGGGGACTGAACTCGAAGTACCAAGGACGAAGGGGGGCAAAACTTTTGTGATGTTCTTCTTTCGTTCTCCGCTTTTCGACCGCACTCGGAGTAGGTACAGCAAAGAGAGTCTCGGAACTAGGGGCTGCAAACTTAGCGAGGCTTGTCGTTGGTATTAATTAATTAACAGTCCTTTAATTAAATCACGCCAGCCCTTGCAGACTGGCTATTGTCTTCTTTTTCATGAGTTCGAGAGACTGGGACGGCAGACCACTTGTCTCAGTCTCGACTCGAATCTTTTTTTTATTTTCAGCTTACAGTCAGACAGAACCGGGAAAGGATACAAGGTCCTTGGCTAGAGCTATTTGCTAAACGAGAGCTAAGGCAGCCTGTCACGAGATAATGATACGCATTAGAATTTTCCCTTCGATCATAACTGTCCAACGTGTATAATATACATCGGCATTCCAGAGATTAAAGTGTAGTAAGTAATTCAGGATCTTTCAATCATTCGCGCAACATTATCGGCAAATGAACGGCACTATACGAAATAGAATCGTAAAGCACCAGTATAATAATTTCAATTGAGAGCTAAGAAAGATTTCAATTTCAACAGGTAATTGTTCGTCGTTACGCATGGAGGACCGACGTAGGACCTCGGATCCTTGTTAAGAACTGTTCCGAATACTGAAAGCTGTCGGTATGTGAGAGGAGGGCAAAACGTGGCACATGTGTCACAATTTGTTACAAATACCTACTTATGACCATCGAGAGAGATGAAGATATTCTCTCTCTCTCTCTCTCTCTCTCTCTCTCTCTCTCTCTTTCTCTCTCTCTCTCTCTCTCGCTCTCTCTCTCGCTCCCCCCCCCTCTCTCTTTCTTTCTTTCTTTCTTTCTTTCTCTCTCTCACTGACATACCCAGTAGAGCCAGTATAGTAAAGCAAGATGGAAGGAGTGGCATGAATTATTCCTCACGACAGAGTCCAGAACAGTTCCGAGCCTGTTCCCACGGCACAACGCCGTGCCAATAATTAATTAATAACTTGACGCGAGTCTAGTGCAGGGTACCGACCTAAAGAAATGAATGTAGGAGAATGCAAGGAGGGCTCCTTCCATCTCTCTCTATCTGTCTTTCTCTCCCAAGGTATAAAATAAATCCTTTTCGCTCTTGCATTCTCTCTCTCTCTTTCTCTCTCCCTCTTTCTCTCTCCTTCTCGTGTTTATATGGCAGCTGCAGTGCCACAAGCACTAGAAGCACACCCTAGCCGTGAATAGCAACACAGTAAGAGCAGTGAACACTGAGTAGCGAGGTTACTCGCGGTTTCCTTAGGAGTAGTAGCCAGCCACTTGGCTGTGAACGGGATCGGGAACGGTGATGTTGCGGTAATTTCCCGGAAAGTCAACGACCGTCGATCCACGTGTGATCCACGTTGGATATTCCGTTGAGGTAGTTGAACACCCTGCGTAAAGGAGGTTTCTGTGATTCGAGGGACGATAATGGCGAAGGCCTCCCCTGCGGGCTGGTTGGACGAGGAGGGAAGGGAAAGGAAGAATGTGGTATCTTCACCACTCGATGATGTCCGCTTATTATTCGAATAAAAGAAAAAAAAAGAAAGAAAAAAAGTGGACAGATTTTGCTACCTGTAATGACCATGCTACGGCGTTGCGTTGTTGTGGGAATGGGGCAATTTTTGCAGTTCGATAAATTCGTGTGGGTAAGTTGCGCTTAGTTGGACTCGTCGTTAGGTCAGGGTAGCAATTTAAATCCCGCATGACAGAGATTCAATTAAAAGTTTTGGATATTCATATATTCCGAATAGTAATCGGATATGGTTGAACGCAAGAAGGTTTGTCCGGACAGTGGCGCAATAATTTGTAAGGTAAAAATGTACATGGTGTAAGAAAGATTGAATTTTGAGTATTTGTCAAGAAGGTGCAGCATCCTCTCATACGTTTTAGTCTTTAATCCATGTATCACGTGTCTGTAATCTCATATTTCCACAGCGAAGGCACGTCCTATTACTCGTATCAATGAGTACGGACAGAAACAAGTGAGCATTAGCACTTAGATCGGTATAAAAAGTAAACCCGAAGTCGCACGAACTGAACGGCTCAACGGCCTCGGTTACGAAGAAGCGCGACAAGAAGAAGACGGCTGACAGCGGCGTCGGCGTCCAACGAAGGAACGAAGTGAGCCAGAAACGAGGGAGCGTTTTCATAGCGTACGCTCGCTCGGCTCCGAGGAAAAGGAAACCTGAAGTGCTTGGCAGGTCTCCAGAGTCGCGAGAGACTCGGCCGATTCCAGGAATCGTCGCCAATTCGCGACGCTTCGGCGTCCGAAGGTATAAGGCGAACGCCGCGGCGTGCCACACGGTGGGATACGTACGTAGAGAGACGGAGGAAGAGAAGGAAGAAGAAAAGAAGAGCGAAAGGAAGGGATAGAGAGACGAAGAGAGACATCGTAGACCGGAGAATGGAGCTACCATCGAGCATGTATACCTGGTGCAACGTGGCCCAGGAGGGACAGAGACGCCAGGATGGTCCGACGCCCTGGGCCACCGCGGCGTTCGCTCCGTACGAGCCAGGTTCAACGACACGCCTCGCCTCGACTCGCCACGTCTCTCTTCTTCGTAGTAAACAACCTGGCGTAGACTCGGAGTCTTCTAGTCCCTCAGTGGTTCTCAATCATCGCCGTTCGTACGATTCATTTGGGTCTATACCACGCATGTCGTTAGATCTTCTGACAAAAGCTTATTGACTCCGAGCATGCAAATTAACGATGATCTCTGCAAGCACACAGAGGCATTCGGGCGATTGTGAACGAAAAACAAGAATTGAACAATCCTTCGGTCTGATATTCATGACCAATTGATTAATCAATCTACTGGGCTATTCTATCAAGTTCATCAAAGTGACTGATACCTGGGTATCAGTATATATTTACATGTATATCATGACAAAACAACATACGTAAACACTCTACACAACTAGCAAACAATAGAACACAATGTGTCCTCACAACTTTTGGCAGTCGATTGTGTGAACTTAATTAGAATTTATGAACAGAGGAACAGACTCATCGCTCCCATGTAAACGCACAGTCGCTACGTACCGATGCTCCCGTCGACTCCAGTGCCGCCGCCGTTGCCAGCGCTTGCTGCTGCTGCTGCTGTGCTCGTATAAACACAAACGATATCATTTATGCAGGGCGCACACAACGTACCGCGCTTCGCAATTAATATAAATGATGGATTATTGCCTGGCGCAAACCACCGGCGTACCCACCGAGCATTGCGAACGCGATATACCGAGTAGACGGAATGCGTGTATTAACGCACGTACCATGCGAGACAAGCGTTTTGCGGCCGATCGCTAGATGTTTTCTTTCTCCCTTTTCTCATGTTCGACTGCCGTTCGCTCCGATTGGTTTTACTTGATTTCTTCCTAACGTATGAGCAACGCCCAGTGAGGCTATGTTACGTTGTGCTGGCATCTGTTTCTTTCACTACACTAACCCGAGGAGAGAACCACTTGACTTGTGTCAGCACTGACAATCGGTGCACTAACTATAAAAGTAACAGTGAATCCGTGTGCAATATAATGCTTCGACTCTTCTTGTTCCCTAATGAAAAGATTGATTGTTTCCCGTTTAATGAATTAGAGCCAAACGATACTTTGATACCCTGCTGCAGGGATCCCTTATTGGATTCGCCACTGGGGAAACTGATGAACTGCCATGGCGTCGCGGGAGGCGCGTAACGATGCGTGCGTTTATTACTCGCGGCGCTTATCCGGCTCGACGCTAACGGAATATCTCGCGCGCTCCTTGGAATATACGTGATAACGTTATAACACGTATCCGTTATCGTTAAGCTTTGTTATATTGGGTCAGGTTAGGTTAGATGGGATTGGGACTAGTCGATACTACAGTGGAGAATCCTTCCTGTGGATTCGGTCTAAAATGCTGGATTGATTTAGTGTGCCGGGACTAAATGAGACTCGGCTATTTTTGAGGGGGAAGGGAGGTCGATGGAGTAGAGGGACGGGTGGAGAAGGAAAAAAAGAGATCAGCAAAAAATATATTCCTATAGCCGAGCAGGGTTCTGAGGTTCCCGAGGAAGGGCTGACGAAAACGAGAGGAATAAAGGGGGGGGAGGGGATAGAGAAAGATAAAAAGAGGGAGGAAAAAAGTAACGAGTCTCCCCCACCCTTTTGGATCAACCTCGAATCTGCATATCATCGGCACAACTGCGCTCGATTAAAAAGTGGCCCGGTTTCCTTTTTCATCGACTTTTTTTTCTAGTGCATCCCTTTTCTCTCCCTAGCTATACCGCCCGATCCGCATGTAAAGGCAGCAGCAACCCCTTGGAAAAAAAAGGGTTCCAAAAGATGGCAGGAAGAGAAAAAAATTCTCACCCCTTGTACATACCTAGCATATCTCCGACTGGAGAGTGTATGGTTACACACGTACTGGATCTGCAATCGTAGGGGGAACTTCAGTTAGGGTAGTTTGAAATACATCTTTTTTTTTTAAGTATTATTCGTTCGTAATTTTTTTTTCTTTTATCCGCCCATCCGTCAATTTTGTATCTCGTGTCGTTTCGCCACGGATTCTTTCCCATTTTGATCTCCACCCGTCACGCTTTAGGATATATATATACTATATATTATGTATATATATTTGTCACGAGGGTGGATGTCTGCGAATGCGTGTAGCGCGTATGTCCTTATCCCCACTCGACGTGCATTGACCCAAGGGTTAGTCGCCATTTTTCACATCAAAGGTACCAAGGCCAGCACTGATACTACCACCTACAACACCAGGCCATTCCAACAAGGATGAAGTCGGACGCCGGTATGGAGACTGCGACAATTTTCTGAATAGCGATTAGTAAAGAAAGGAAGATGAAAGAGGCAAAAGAAAAAGGAATAAAAGGAAAAAATAAAACAAAAATTGTAACGAGAAATCCTAATCTTCACAAGGCTGTAAAACTATACCGAAAGGAAATTCGTTTCCAGGACTCTGGGGGGTCCCGGGCAGAAAGTTTTTCGTGGGATCTCGTATCACCCACCCACCTCTCAGCCAGTCGTACCAATTCCTCTGTCTCCTCGCACTTTTCCCAACTTCGATGGCTTCTTCTTCTCCTCCTCCCCTCTTCTATTCTTCTTCACATCTTCTCGGACAGCCAGCCAACCGTCGTATTATTCGTTCATCGGTTACGCGACGGGATTTTCCTGACAGGCACTTTCCGACGATGACGAAGGCAAGCGAATCCAAGAGTGGAAAGAAGCGCGTAATGAAAATTCCGCCGCTTTGCACGAGAAACCGACGTTATTGAAACCCCACGAGGGAACCGAGACAAAGATATACAAAATACGGGAACCTGAAAAGTACGGCCGCACGAAGAAGAATGAAACCGAAAGCAGGTAACTAAGTGCGCTTTCAGATTGACAACGATGTATAAAGACACGAGTGAATTGGAGATAAATAAAATTGACATTAGATCAAATAAAATTAATCCACGTATCCAATTAAGAAGTAACCATAAAAATATACAGAGATCCCAAGAGCCAATAGTCTATAATTATTTTCATCTCACATATGCCCAGAGTCTGTTCAAATATACGTTAACTCACAGATTGAAGTGGGTGAAGTATGATCCAACTAAGAGCGGAATTTAAGATCTCGCGAACCTCGTACCCAGATTCCCGCTCCTCAACGCACCCGTTGTCCTGTCTCATCTCAGGCGCAGCATCTCGCATGCGGCAGCAGCACGAATAGGTACACGTCAGTGGTGCACGCGCACTCTGGTACTTTTTTCCCCGAGAAACGACGTTTCACAGGCTGCATTCAGTCACGGCTAGCAGACCGTTTACACATATGATATACATATGCATATGTATATAGCATATACGGACATTATGTGCTTCTGTCTCCGTTGCTGCCGAAGCCGTCGCTCTACGTGCCCCCACAGCTGTCCGTGCCATCCGTCCGTCCTTCCTTTTCATCCCGTTCAAACAATAACAACCATTGTCTGTTTACTTATATAACCGACTGCCATCCGAATTAACGTTCTCCCTTTCTGAATTCCAGTCATCTCTCTACCCGACGCTGGCATCATCTCGTGGCGTCCCCTCGAAACTGTCTACGATGACGTACGAACAGGCAATTAAATATATGGCGACGGGAGATGTATTTAAATTCAAAGTATTTAATACGATGACTCTGGTCAAGACTCCGTGGATGATTACTGAATTGTTATAGTCGAATGATGAATTGTATCATATGATAACTGAATTAAGAAGAAATGGATAGAGTAAGCGGAACTAAAGATTTTCGGACTTAGTAGTATCAGGACGTATATATACGATGACACTCGATGTGCAATTAAATTTCATTCGAATTTTCACGTATGGGAATCAGTGCAGCAGGAGTGTTGCGGGATATAAAAAAGCAATATAAGATATAATGAGCGAGAGGATGGTTAGTTAATGCATGTACTAATAAGCTGCTTGATGACCCGTACTAATTAAGTGACATTTGGATATGGATGTCTACACTTGTGTCTGACTTAGATTATATTATATCGTACGGTCCATAGAGTCTAATGACAGGATTACATTTATACTAGCACTCAAGGATATGCTCACTGGTGTCACTAGTGTCAGGATGCTGGAGAACTGCTGGGATTGCTCTGGGTCCCTTGGCATGTAATCAATAAATGATGAACTAATAAGTTGACCTCGTGACGCGTATATGTACAGAATTAGTTTTGACAGTTTCCACTCTGGCTATATTTTAAATTGGCAAATCCAATTCTCCAATTAATCACACCCTTAATACTGACAGTGTACTACTGTAATTAATCACACGTGAGACACACATGGAGACATTGGAATTCCATGTGGTCCAGAATTCACTTAGCGAACATAACGAGACCCCGCCTGATCTTGCTTCGTTCTCAACATCAGCCATAACGCATATTTACCCAGACACGTTGGTTAAGTTACACAACGTTATCTATGGTGTTTTTTCTCAAGGTTGCGACGTGGCGTTGATTTCTTGATGAGTACAACATATGGGCGGTCCTACATGAGATGGCGTACGTACACGTGCGAATCTGACGTAATTCATCCGCAAGGCCACAAATTCCGATTATGCGGCGCACCGCAGTCTCTTTGGCCGTAACTAATGAATGCGGGTCTGTTTTGCCACTAGTGGATCTAAGGCCGAGGAATAAGGAGGATTAAGAGGCAGCTCAGAAATAGAAGGAGGATAGCTTTACCTGATGGTAGAAACGGTAGAGGGTGGTCTTGGTTCGTGGGTGGTTAAAACTAAAGATTGATCCATCCTGGGTGAAATGGTCTGTGGACACGTGGCAGACTGGACGTTGTGTTATTCGTGTAGGATCCATTGTCTACAATTCGATTTGCATAAAACACGTCGATGGGTATATAAACATGGAGACGACGGCAGGGTCCGTTGCACATGGACATTCGCGTCAAGTTGACCCGGAATGTAGTTAAGGGAAACTTGATGAGATTTACAGGTTGATCATGTTGGTTAATAAATTAGGAAAATTAGGGGTTGGAGTGGCTCAATGAATTTTGAATGATTTAATTTTGATATTGAGGTATGTATTGTATGCCTGGTTCTCAATGCGGGACTTTGAGGAAGAAGCCAAAGGGGTAGTTTGACACGAATACAGATATATGGTGACTGACTTGGTCTAGGTGCTCCTTGCGAGGGATGGGACGAGGATGGAGAGGGGGGGGGTGGAGGGAGGGAGGGAGGGAGAGGGAGAGGGAAAAGGAGAGGGAGAGGGAGAGATATCAGGCGGCAATTCGCCCTGTCGAGGGTTCTCGTCCGTGGAGCTGAGCCACCCTTGAGCACGACTCGCTCTCTTACGTCTACGTTTCACGTAGCAGCCATCCAGCCAGCCAGTCAACCATCCAGTCGGCCCCTTTAAGCATATAAATTATTAGAGCCGCTTCAAGGGCCACTTCTGTCCGCCATTGTTGCCGGCTGAGCCAAGTTCCGCAGAAACCTTTCGTATCCTCCTGGAAACTTCAGAACGTGATTTTTTCATCGCGAAAACATCTTTAAACCCTGTATATACGTATGTAGTACATAAAACGTTTTTTAAAGTTATTATAGCTTAACCCGATCCAACTGAACCTAACCTTATCGGAAATTATGACCAATAAAATGTATGGAATTTCCGATACAGGTGAAGAATTAACGACCCACGATCTTACCAATCCTTGTGATTCTCTATACCGATCATGATCCAAAGATCGGATCGATCTTCGAGCAGCGCTTACGCGCTAAGGATAATTTTAGACTCCAGTAGTTTCGCGTCATTCCTCGTACATACCTTCACGGCAAATGTTATTTTTACCCCGAGGCTGCGAAAGGGTAGCACGGTCACGCATAAATATACATAACTAAATGAGTTACCGTCACGGTTGTTTATCTCTTATTACTAGCCATTGTCCTCATCCGTAATACATTGTAATTATCATATCGCGTCCGAGAAGAGACGCGAGCCGCGTCGTTGTAAACGCGAGACTCCTTGAGAAAGATGAGATCAGGCCCCGGTAATCGTGGCTCCGCGCAACCGCGGCAGGTGATCAGGCCCAAGAGGGAGGAGGACAAAGTCCAATTTGTGTGCGCATCTGCTCGACGACAGCCGTCCTGAAAGGTAATGCAAATCGATCGAGATAAAAGAAAGAAAATGAGGGTGGCTGACGGGTGAAAGAATACGGAGTAAGTGAAGTGGAGGGGGTGGAATAACATTTTTTAAAAATGTATTTCAAATATCAACGAGGTAAAGTTTATACGGTGACATTTTTTCAATACTCTTATGAATTCTACGTATCACTCTTTCGACTGACGTAGATCAAACAAGACAGCGTACGATGATCTTCCATTTCATGAAATGCCACGAGGTGCGCGTTTAGTACCGTCGAGGAAAAAGGGAACGTCGGTGCAGCAGTAAAGCACGTTTAGAGCGCGGTGGACACCTCGCCATAAATAATTCTAAGCGCCGTATACTTCGGGGTATAAATATCAATAATTATGTTGCGTTGCGTTACTTTACGTTGTTGCCATTGCATTGCTCACGACTCACCCGAATTCCAGTAGTAAAGGTTGAGCCATGTGTACGCGACGTTTCGTAATGCTGGTTGGACGATTCGATACATAATTTTTTTTCCATTTTTTATAAACTTTCAAAACCCAATTTAAGCGCCTGGAACATCGCAATTATAGAATATCAGGTATAATTTTCGAATTTTATATTGAGTCTCGTGGATATTATTCAAGATGGCGTCTACTGTGTCTGATTTAACATCATGGCCGACTCTAACCTTTGACTGTCTATGGGGGTTTACGTGTTTCAACAGTGTAGGCTGCCGAGCTCTGAACTGACTATGGTGTTGTGCGTGCAGCAAACCACTCCCCGTGATTCTAAACAGTCATAAATATCCAAGGCGGGGAGGAGATTCCCACTCGGAAATCCAAAGGGACTCGTAGCGCGAGAAGCAGCCAATAAACGAGTGAGGATTCGTCTTTTAGCTTATGTTAACGTAACGTCTATTAATATCCTTTGAAATCTGACAATCTGTGATCTGATCGGTGGTTGGGAGTTAATTAATTGAAAAGTAATACAGAGTCCCGAGTACGGCTTTGCGCTCGTATGACTGCTTATAATTGAAACATAATAATGTACATTGACTCAGAGAGCGCTGCAGTCGTTTCGTTGTAGCCGGCATACACATGATATAGATATATCATTAAAAATGTTAAACTCGATGATTGACGACTCATAAAAATCAGCTTGAAAGTGATGCTCTATCTTACTTTTCCTCGTATGAGATCTTTATATCTCTTTTTGGCTATTATTTCTTTTCTTCGTCATTCACTTTATACCCTTCAACGAAGACCGTACGTGTCTTACGAATATGTTTGCTGGGCCTCAGGGCAGGGTCGGAGAGCATGCTTCTTTACGGCTTTGCATTAAATTATGACTTGTCAAGATTCGCGCTACCGAATTCCCTGTTTGCCTTTAAAAATGACCTTGAATATCGACTGACTCGCTTTCAAATCTCGTTGAACATATTTATCTCTTTTTTAAAGATTTTTACAATTATTGATCAATCCTGATTGCATGGTTGATAATTTTCTCTTACTTGGTTAATATACAGCGGACCGTGTATTCCAGGGTTAAATAATGGTATAAGGCCCAGTACTCCCAGTACTCCCAGTATCTGTAAGTAATTAGGGGTTCAACATGCTATACCCTCGTAATTCATAAACGGTATTCTATTAGTGTTACGGCCTGATTACAGGGCAGATCTTGGTCTTATAGGAGCAGGGCCCTTTTACGGTTCTTGGGTCCTAACGGATTTACACTTAAGACTATAGTAACATTCACATGGACTCTTGTCAAATTGTCTCAGTTTAACGACCATGCAAATGTTCGATTTGGAATTCATGAATACAATGCATACGATGGATCCGATCAAGAGATCATTGTTTCAGGTATCGCAGATCAGTTGTGTCATGGAATAAGTTAAGGTTTGGCCAAGCTGGATTGCGAGATCAGAGTTCGAAAATGTGTGACAAGGATGATCACAGTATCCCAAGTCCCTGTTATGCGTTGAGGTTTTGATTTATGCACGGAATTTTCTTGCTGGTCTAGCGATAGATTATTGAAATAGAATGTAGTATTAAAAAAATTATGTCGTACCAGTCTACATTGTTCCATGATTTATAATCTTGCCATTATCGTGTCACGAGTCCCCGCCGTGTCGAGAGGAATTGAAAAAACTTTCACGGAATAAAAGAGACTCGTGGAAAGCAAGTGAACGGGAAAAATATTTTTAAAAATCGTATAAGAACTGTAGAAAAAGGATGTAAAGAAAGAGTCACTTGAGGTGCTGACTCTCACCGGCCAATTACCGATTATTCCTCTAATTAGCGCCGCTCCCGTCTCTCTTTGACGGTACGCCAGGGGCCCATTGCCTCGTCAATGGATTTCACAACAAGGCCCTTAACGCTTACTTGGGGACTTAACCGAATGAATTTAATCCTACCGATACCATTTGCTACTGATATTAAATTTATAGTTTACACATGCGTCGTATAGGAATACAATTGATTCTAAATCCAAATCAGTCTAACGTATACATATAACGTCAACGTGATTAAATACCTCTCACAGACACGTCGTTTTGACGGGAGCAATCTGTACTACTGTAAAGCGTATATAAGTTCATGAAAACGTTCGCGTAAATTACGGAGGCTCTCGTCATGTTAAATAACACCGTCAAGAGGGCAGCAGCCTATGCACTTTGGCAGAGCGTATAGGCACGAGTGTTGAGACGCTGAGAAGGTATATACATATAAAGTCGGCGACGCAATTAGCTGGATTAATTAAGCCAGAAGATATATTTTGAGAGTATGGATTAATTAACTCTCCGTGCATTCGCCATGGGTTCTTTCGTACTGTAAAAAATAAGAACACAACTGAAATATATGAAAACTTGTCCAAGGAAATCGGAAAGAAAAAGGTGCAATAATTTCGTCAAAAAATTAATGAATGAGATTATACAAATTTTCGGGAGAGAGAGAGAGAGGGGGGAGGGAGGGAGGGAGGAAAGAGAGAGAGCGAGAGAGAAAGACTTTCGTTGTTACCAATCGAAGCTGCAAAATGTAAAAAGAGGGAACAAGCAATAATAATAAATCGCAAACTCGCTTTCGCAGCCGAGGAACAATACGGCTCAGGCAATTATGCGGCAGCCAGGGCTGGCCCTATCGATCAGGTTTCCCGTGCATTGTTTCTCGCCACCAATTATGCAGACGAAAAAAGGAAAGAGTAACACACAGGACAGATTGACACACCCACATGGCATATGCACGGAAACCGAGTGCACACGGCTTGTTGGCTATGCCACAAGTATATACAGTCTCGAGGGTTTGTGCATCGTTTATATTTCATTATTAGCACCTTTATCGCTACAACCCGATCCTCCCGTGTTACGAAAATGCCGATATTTCGTATTCGTTGCGTCGCGGTTCTAAAAATTTTACACCCGTTATATTCGGCATTCACTGCTCACGTAGACGTAAAAGTAATCTGTCTGTATCAGAAAGCGAGTCTGTGATGTTGTACGCGTCGACCTGGACCCCATTCAAGGGTTACGGACCTCTGGAGATGAGGTGTGCAGACGGACACGGTACATTGGAAATGACAGAAAATACTGGGCGTGAGATGGAAACTAACCTAAAACGTCTAACCCATCACCCTTTACCACAACCTGGGACGTTACTTTGGGTACTGTGCACAGCGGGTGACCTGCCGCAAATAACAAAAGACAAAATTGCAGAACATTAGTCAAACATAGAGGGAGATGTGAACTGGACGCCAGGTGGCAGTCGCGTCACAACGTGGAGCTGGATGAAGTCATCAATAATATCCGATTGGTAGAATACGAAATGGTTAAAAGCCGTATTGTCCTTTAATGGGTGAATGATTCTCAATATTTTTTTTTACTATTATACATACCACGTGGTCCCCGTGATCCATTATGGCGTCTATAAATCGTATTTTTAATGAATGACAAGATCTGCAGCGTGGGTCCAAGGAAGCCGGAGGAATGAAGCGGGTTATCAGACGCGAACGAAACGTGAAGAAATTTGTGGGTAAGGAAAAAAAATTAAAAAAAAATACAAATACGGAAAATTCCAAGTATTAGATATGAAATGCACTCGAAGTCGTTTCTGAACAAAGAGACACATTAACAATGGCTGCACTGTAGACTCATCGAATCCAGGCACGTAGGTCCTGCTTGCCGACCTAATATAGTCGCACGTATACGTTATTCGAGTTTCCCGTAAATGGCCACTTCCGGCGCGACGCGAACCAGCCCCTTGACGTGCGGCCTACGTCACAATGCGCGCACCACAAATACACATTCATGGGGCGTAATAATAATGAACCTAACTAGAAACAGTAGGCAAAGCTGCTAAGACAGAAGATATTTACCATGGACCCATAACCTCGAAGCAATCTCCAACTTTAATTAGCAACAATGTTAATTATTTTAAACATTCCCCTTGTTACCGGAATTTCTATTCAACTCTTCTCTTCCGCACCAATTACGAACACGAAGCCTTCCTGGAAACAATCCTTGCGATTGTCCGCCCGCGGCAAAGCTATATTCCTATTTGTACTATATACTCAGACCACGTACGACTATATACTTATCCTCGTTTAGTCATGTATATATATGTATATTTATCAGTATACCTATAAAATACCCTCATACGGTTTACAGCATGAAGCCCATGTCCAGTACTTCAGTACCAGACAGTCCCATCCATCTCGATAGACCAGAGCCAATCAGAAAAAGGCAGATCAGTTGCGTCGATTTCAATCAGCCAACTTCATCCAATCAGCATAGAAGAAGATAAGAACGAACAAGAATCCTAGAGACGCATCCTCATACATACACTCGTGATCATGTCACGTGTACCAGTCACATGTTGGCTTACGAAAAAGAGGAGGAAGAAGAAGAAGAAGAAGAAGAAGTCAAATGTCGCGCAACCTCAGACAGGACCGGTTGTACTTTTCAGATGAATTTTTGTATCCCTCTATTTTTTTTCTTCTTAAGGCCCCATCGTCTACGAGCTCGTCGACCTCAGGAGCCACGAAACACGTTTTCTAGCCCAGAGCAATGACCTTACCTCAACCTCCAGGTTCCCGTAAGCATACGTTGACGTTAATAGCAGTTCTGCTACCGAGCGTCAGGCGCAATTCGGAAATAACCTAGAACCCGAAGCATTTGCGGCTCCTGGCATACAGGCATATATTTAAATATGTGGGTATATATATAGCAAGCTGTAATACGTGCACTCATGCCCACATACGCGGGGATCGTGTCGTGCAATCTGGCAAACGGAAGATCCGTCAGTCGCGGCTTGTTTTATCCTAATGAGAATGCGGCCTGATACGGTACCCATGGGAGTTGCGCGACGACCAATGAAGATAGGGTCGTTACGTTCGACTAATTGAATTGCCAGGGTTGGGCCCCGGACACAGACACAGCTAGCAGGATCGCGCCGATGTCTCTTCACTGTACCTATCGGGAAGTAAATGATTAGTATTTTATGTACGAAGATACGTCTATTCAGGCTTTTAAATATCCTTGGCAAACTAGCAGCATTGTACTTTAAAGTTACGTCCAGTGTTAACAGAAACTATTGGCTAGCTGGTTATCAGCGACCAGGCCATTAAAGCAGTAACGCTGTCATCTGGTGGCAATGAAACTGAACTACTTTTCCAAGCCTCACACGCATCATAACAGACAAGCAGAACCTTATTTCCTTACCGAAGGATCGTTCTTAGTACGGTTCTGGACATACTTTACGACGTGTACGACACGCGCACTGTTCGGTAAGTGCTAGGTACTTGGTCTTGTCTCTGATGATAGACAGTAGCGACGATTCTGGTCAAAACATCGCGACCAGCCATTTGCTGCTAGTGAACGAGCTGATCGGGACCTTATCTTTGATCACAGGAAGAAATTATTCAGAACGATGACAGTGAAACACACGCCGAATGGCATGGTCACCATTATATTTATTAAGACCACATCAAGATCGGAGATCGTAGATAGCGATTGGCTCGCTGACTCGGTTGCGCGCGCGCGTGTGTCTGCACACGAGAGAAAGAAAACGAGTGAGGAGGAGAGACAAGGAAGCAAGGAGGAAGAAATAAGGTGAAACTAGGTAGAATCGAGCAGTTGCGATCTAGGCCTTGATCATCATTATTCCAAAGGTTTAAGAATTGGCTGCAGCTGCGAGTGCAGTTGCATCTGCAGAATCGAATAGTCATTGAATTACCAATTTGTACGCGGTCCAGTAGCGATAACCCATGGATACTGCGTAACATAAATGAAGTAAGGAGAAGAAAGAAAAAAGGAAAATAAATGAAATAATTTGCAAGAAAAGAATAACAAGGCACTCGCGGAGCTTGTCGCAGTGAGTATCGGACCTCGGAGGGCCTTACGGGCGTCGTGGGCCTTAGCGGCGCACCTGTGGAACATAAACAAGTTATATCGCCAAGCAGAAGCAGCAGAAACAGCAACAGCAGCTTTTAATTAGTGGCTTGTCCTACTCGAGCGCATTGTCCTTGTTTTCCTGTCTCCATAGTCAACCAGTAGCCAGTGGCTTCCCTTGAGTGCATTCCCCTGTTCTGGCTTGCAGGGAATGCACTCATTGTCGAAGATAAGGAGAACAAGGATTTCCGGTTACTGGTTGTCAGCGAATAGAAGATGGGAGTTTCGTTGCTAGATTGCTACCTAGACGCAAGTTTACACGTCGAAGTCCTCAAGATTTGTCTCTCTTCGTACATCCTCATTTCCCTCTTTCTTCTCCTTTATCTTTTTAATTCGCGTTCTCTTGCCGTTCCGACGGTATAACCATCAGTATCCAGCAGCAGGACTTCCTTGATCCTGCGGGCGAGACATCCTGCGCTTTTCAGGAAGATAGAGCATCATTGTCCCCAAGTAGAGGATATTTAAACGCTAACGGGACAAATGGCCGTGCTGAGGATACGGCTGGGCCCGTATGCACGCGGAGGGCCGCATCCGCTGTAGACATTGGCCGGACAATAGGTTTCCTCCGTAGAGACGAAATTAGTGTTATTATTGGACCAAATGTCTGGGCCAACACCGTGGGAAAGGCTTCTCGAGAGACTCGACCTACTCATTCTTCTTTTCGTTCTGCATCGGACCTCTGGGACCCTACTATCCTCCTTTCTGGGCCCTTTTACTCTCGATCGCGTGTTTACTCTCCCCGCATATGCACCCCTGCACTATACCATAAGTGAGCACGTCATCTGCACTGGCTGATGACATAATCCAGCTACCGGGACTGGTTACGTAACTACGTTCGGACGTCCAAAAGCAACCTCAGTCCAAACAGGAATAAAGCGTCAGGGATCTCAAACGCTATCGGACCTAACCTACAACCCGTCTATGTCTAATGGCCACTACTTGATTGTGCTAATGTATGTCGAAAGAAAAGTGCCTGCGCACGCAGGGAAGTACATCCGCAGGCATAATGCGCGTGAGAACGACTGGGCACCGCGGCGGTAATTAGCGGCGACTGGTAATTGCTGCCAGTGAGATAAAGTCGAGAGTTATTTCTCGCCAATGGGAGAGCTGGAATTTCATTATCGGACCTTTTGAAAAGCGAAAATAATTTTCTTGCCAAGTTTTTACCTTCCACGTGTATTATACCAGCACGCATCTACACGCAAGTCGTAATGCATCGGGATGAAATAAAATTCTCATAACGTCTCATCGTACTTGGTAGCTCTTAGGTTATCTGAGAAAAGTTCACGGGCCTCCCAAAGGGTTAATTCGCACTAATTTCTGTTACTACCTATCTACCTGCCTGCCTGCCTGCCTGCCTGCCTGCCTGCCTGCCTGCCTGCCTGCCTGCCTGCCTGCCTGCCTGCCTGCCTGC